>JAMZAV010002638.1:0-90564 GCA_024449915.1 Sweltsa coloradensis
TTTTTCTCAGCTCCGTCTTGATTCATCCGACTCGCGACGTTGGTTAGCCGCTACAATTAGCTCTTACTCAGCAGAAATATATCCAAACATCTCAGGGTATCAACTACGACGCAAAACAAATTGAAACTGTCAAAGTCAGTCTTTGAACCAAATTATCCTGGAATTAAGAATCGTGATTGGATGAGATTAGCTATCACGTGAAGGTGCCGTAGACTCCTAGCGAACGTCTTTTAGAGTTGCCTTGTCGTATGTAGTGTTTTCATAGTACACCTCGACTCGAATATCTACTGTTAATTTATGCGTAGATTTAGATATAGGTATTAAAAGTTCGACTATTTAACTCTGTGAAACAAACAAGTTTAACAAGAAACAAATAAAGAAAAAACTGTCTTACCTACGAGCATAGAAGCATTCACCCTGTAACTATAATCTATATTTTAACTAGGAAAAAACGCTTAAGTCCCGCCGCGTTGTTGGATGAGCGTAATTGGTGCATTGAGCTGCCATGTATTATGCGGATTTACTGTTGTTCTGTAAAAAAAATAATACTTAGTTGAAGATATTTTTAAAATTAAATAAATTTTAATAAAAATTTAATTAATTTAATAAAAAATTAACTTAATTTTAATTTTTTTAAATTAATCGTAATTTTAAAAAGGAAAAAATCGTAATATTGAAATTTTCATAAGAAATAATTATTCGATTGCGCACAAAATTTTCCACGAATATATTAATTCATAAAATTAAGGTTCTGTAAAAAAATGATTACAATCGGATAAAGCATGTAGGTGTTATAAGCTGGAGAAATTTTAAAGATTGAAAAAAGTCGTTAAAATTGCGATTTTCGTAAAAAATTTTTTTGATAACGCTCAAATTTTACACGAATATATCAATTCATAAAATTAAGGTTCTGTGAAAAAATCATTACAATCGGACAAAGCATGCAGGTGTTGTAAGTCGAAGAAATTTTTAAAAATCGAAAAAAAATCGTAAAATTGCGATTTTCATGAGAATTTTTTTTTTCGATTAAGCTCAAAAACGTGGCAGTTCTAAGTTCAGAGATTTCGAAGACCTCCATAAAATTTCATTGCAAATCGGAGTATCGTTTTTT
Organism: Sweltsa coloradensis; assembly: GCA_024449915.1. NCBI lineage: Eukaryota > Metazoa > Arthropoda > Insecta > Plecoptera > Chloroperlidae > Sweltsa > Sweltsa coloradensis. The sequence goes on from JAMZAV010002638.1 coordinate 1,112, forward strand.
AGCCGGAATCGTGCTAACAAACAGACAAAAATACAAAAAAAAAAAAAAAAAAGAAAAGAAAAAAAAAACATTCCGGATTTTTTTCTCCAGTGTAGTGAAATGGAATCTTCGCTTCGCTCACTACGCTCGCTACGCTCATCCAATTAATTCCGAAAAGAGGGTCCATTTACTAGCTCGTGCGACAATAGTCGGTCAACAGCGACAACTTTGTAAATAGACTAAAGTCATGCTCAGCGCGATGGTCTTGACATTTCTGCGTGCCAAAGTGTAAGTGTTATCCCTGCCTTTGAGCTCAGTTTTCACGTACGATCGACAAGTAGTCACGTGTTATTATGTTTGCAAAGTGGTCGCGGTCGGTCGACTATTATCGCACGAGTAACAAAACCCCGAGGAAGTATACTGAAATAAGTTAACAGACAAGAACTTGTCAATCGGACAGTGCAAACTTGGTAAATTGACCCCCCGGCACAGCGGGTATTCTATGTAAACTTTTGGGCGTGCCACTGAATCAAATGTTAGCCCTATAGGATTATCACTGCAGTTCGACCAGTTATTCTATGTAGTAAGTGTCACTGTCGATCGACAAGTAGCCGTTTTCAGTATAAACTAATTATCAGTTGCGTAGATTTGTATCAATAATGGACAGGCATTGGTGGCTTGTTCGAATCCCGCCACCGTCGGCAACCCTCGCCGAAAGTTTTACCCGAGTTTTTTTTTAGTCGTTATGCGAATGCAAGGAAATGAGTCATCTTAGACAGCCTTCGGATATTCCCTTCACAATAGTCTTAAATCCAAAATACCTGGCTAGACTTGAAGAGGGGTATGCATTGTACCCTAACCTGGGCAGCTTTCCCACGAGAAATGTAATTTTATGTTTTGTGTCGTTAATGACTTAAATTACGGTTCATGCACAATCAAAACGAGTAGTGTTAATGTGTCTAGATATTTTAAACAATCAGCTCGACTTGAGAACTGCCAACTAACTAAACTCTTTTTGCATTGAAAACAAGTAGGCTTATATTTAGGCCTACTTGCTGTCTGGCCAGCATGGCCACTCTCCCCACACACATACACACACAAGCTAAGTACGTGTAAAGGTCACTTTATAAAAAGTGTGCATCTCGCTGCATTCATAGTGTGCTGTAAGTGTTTCTTCAAGTAGGTGAGGAGGGCCTCCTCTTGAAAGCATTTCATCTGTGGAGAGTATCTACGTGTTTACAGTTCTGAGAGCACTAGCCGAAACACTGTATGTAGGTCCGAAGAAAACTGATGGCTCAATGAATTATTAATTTTCTCATTTCAGATAAACGGGGCTCGAATTGTTTCGCACTTCACCGGGAGCGCTAACTAACAGGTATCAACATGCAAGCGAGTCACGTGGTTCTCTGCTGTTCTATCGCCGTGCTTGTGGCCGTCGTCTCCCTGCCCTCGGCGGCTTGCGATGACGTCATCATTCAGAAGAGGGTGAGTACGACCTCGATATAGATATTGGCTTTATTTTGTTATTCAAATTCATACATATTAGGAAGAGAAGCAGATAATGTTGATATAGGATTCTTTGCTGGTACTGAGAGTCGGAGGGAGCGGCTAGCCTCACGCCAAGTTGTAATATCGAAAAACCCGGCACCTACACCAAAAGCAACAAAACAAATTTGAAATAATAACATTAAGCTTCCTTCCTCCATATTTTGGTACTCCCGTATATACCCGTGCTTGTAATACATTAGAATGAAAATACATTTTTTTAAATTGACCGATAAAGTCACTGTGGTCAATGATAGGGTACGTTTTTTCTTAAACACCTCGGTCTCAAAACCAAACTTGTGTTAACATTGTTATATTTTTCCGTATCAAACGTTAGGTTTATGAAAGAAATTGGAACTTACATACCTGCTAAAAGAGCTGAACACGTTAAACTATGATAACGCACATGAATACTTTCAGTTATTGCTTACGTTTGAGACAAAAACTGTAAAACTGGTTTAGAAAATACCTATATCAAACTTATGTAATATTTGATTTTACATAAAGTATTTAAAATCATAAAAGTGTATTCTTTGGATAAAGGAGGCTGGACAAAACCGTCAAGGTAATATAAGATTCTTCTTTTAGAGTGTATCGGTACATAAGCACGAAGACTAAACACAGGTCAATTCAATTGTGTCGAGCTCACGGCGTTTTTAAGAGTAGGGCCTACTCAAGAATATAATTTTAAAACGGGTAAAACCTAAAGTGGGCAGCTCTGATTCGGGATGTCACGAGTTCGAATCCTGCCATCGGCAATTCTGACTCAGGGTTTGTTCCCAGGTATACCTCAGTCGTTAATGCGAATGCAAGGGTGCAACAGCCCTTGGACATTCCCTTTACAATTACCCCTACCCTAAAATGCCTATGATCGTCCTTGAGCAAATGTTCCAAGAGTTTTTTTTAATATGTGAAAAACCAGTTTACGACGTATGGTCACAGCTTTCATGACGTACAAGTATACACTGAAGTTTTAGCCAGTGATGTGCCGTCATCTCAGTCATACTTAATTAGTGAATAAAGAGAAAGGTCTTTCTGAGTAGCGCAACAAATTTCCAAACGAATATTGGTTGTTTTATACACAAAATATCGATTTCTCATAGTTAACGATCTCCAAAATCTTTTTGTTTTTAACACATTTTGTTTTTTCTTATGGATGCTAAAATTGGATATTTATATAAGCATAATTCAAATATCGTTATCTTATTGTTTGTGAGGGTATACAAAAATATTTTAAGGCTTTCGTTTCTATACATCTATACAGTTTAATGTAGACGTTAATTCAATGATTCACAATCATATTACACATCAAATATGAAATAATAGTGTAGCATAATATGCAAGCCCTACGTGCACATGCTCATAGTTGGATGAGCGAAGCGAAGATTCCATTTCACTACACTGGAGAAAAAAATCCAGAATGTTTTTTTTTCTTTTTTTTGTATTTTTGTCTGTTTGTTAGCACGATTCGGGCTAAACCGATACTCCGATTGCGATGAAATTTTATGGAGGTCTTCGAAATCTCTGAACTTAGAACTGCCACGTTTTTGAGCACAATCAAAAAATTATTTCTCTGAAAATCGCAATTTTACGATTTTTTTTCGATTTTCTAAAAATTTCTTCGCTTACACACCTCAAATGTTTTGTCGATTGTAATGATTTTTTCAAAGAACCTTAATTTCACGAATTGATGTATTCATGTGAAATTTGAGCGTTATCAAAAAACTTTTTTTACGAAAATCGCAATTTTACGACTTTTTTCAATTTTTAAAATTTCTCCAGCGAATAACACCTAGGCCTACATGCTTTATCCGACTAGGAAAACGCTTAAGTCCCGCCGCGTTGTGGGATGAGCGTAATTGGTGCATTGAGCTGCCATGTGTTATGTGAATTTTCTGTTCTGTGAAAAAATCATTACTAAGTTGATGATTTTTTTTTAATTATTTAAAATAAATAAAAAATAAACTTTAATTTTTAATTTTTTTAATTAATCGTAATTTTAAAAAAGAAAAAAATCGTAAAATTTCGATTACCATAAGAAATAATTATTCGATTGTGCTCAAATTTTACAGGAATATATGAATTCATAAAATTAAGGTTCTGTGAAAAAATCATTACAATCGGATAAAGAATGTAGGTGTTATTTGTCAAAGAATTGTTTTAAAAAAGAAAAACCCCGTAAATTGCGATTTTTATGAGAAATAATTATTGATTGCGCTAAATTTTCACGAATATATAAATTCATAAAATAAAGGTTCTGTGAAAAAATCATTACAATCGGACAAAGCGTGTAGGTATTATAAATCGAAGAATTTTTTTAAAAATCGAAAAAAATCGTAAAATTGCGATTTTTATGGGAATTTTTTTTTCGATTGTGCTCAAAAACGTGGCAGTTCTAAGTTCAGAGATTTCGAAGGTCTCAATAAAATTTCATCGCAATCGGAGTATCGGTTTAGCCGGAATCGTGCTAACAAACAGACAAAAAAAAAAAAAAAAAGAAAAGAAAAGAAAAGAAAAAAAAAAAAAAAAACATTCCGGATTTTTTTCTCCAGTGTAGTGAAATGGAATCTTCGCTTCGCTCGCTACGCTCGCTACGCTCATCCAATTATAATGATTTTTTTACAGAACTTAATTTTATGAATTAATATATTCGTGTAAAATTTGTGCGCAATCGAATAATTATTTCTTATGAAAATTTCAATATTACGATTTTTTCCTTTTTTAAAATTACGATTAATTAAAAAAAAATTAAGTTAATTTTTTATTTAATTTAATTTAATTTTAAAAATATCTTCAACTTAGTAATGATTTTTTCACAGAACAACAGAAAATTCGCATAACACATGGCAGCTCAATGCACCAATTACGCTCATCCAACAACGCGGCGGGGACTTAAGCGTTTTCCTAGTTCATACAACGTAGGCGCAACCACAAAATACCTTCACGTCATTATATTGATTGTCCATATTATATCTTTACCACATAATATCCTATTGAGACACAAGACCTCGACGACACTGTAGTCTCTACATATGATTATTTAAATGAATAACCAATTAAAATGTTTTTAAAAAGCAACTATCGTGCTAACAAACAACAAAAAAAAAAAAAAAAAAAAAAAAAAAAAAAAAAACATTCCGGATTTTTTTCTCCAGTGTAGTGAAATGGAATCTTCGCTTCGCTCGCTACGCTCGCTACGCTCATCCAATTATAATGATTTTTTTCACAGAACCTTAATTTATGAATTAATGTATTCGTGTAAAATTTGTGTGCAATCGAATAATTATTTCTTATGAAAATTTCAATATTACGTTTTTTTCCTTTTAATTAAAAAAAAAGTTTATTTTTTATTTAATTTAATTTAATTTTAAAAATATATTCAACTTAGTAATGATTGTTTCACAGAACAACAGAAAATTCGCATAACACATGGCAGCTCAATGCACCAATTACGCTCATCCAACACACGCGGCGGGACTTCAGCTTTTTCCCTATTTCATACAACGTAAGCGCAACCACAAAAAAAACCTTCACGTCATTATATTGATTGTCCATATATCTTTACCACATAATATCCTATTGAGACACAAGACCTCGACGACACTGTACGTCTCTACATATGATTTTTGTTAAATGAAAAACCCAATTAAAATGTTTTTAAAAAGCAACCTAATTGATTAAATAAATTAAAATAAAGATTTTATTTATTGTTTTCCCAATTAGGCCCTATATGAATAGAAAAAGATATTGGTATTTTTACAGAGTTTTTTATAACCCCAATAGAATAAAACTAGGAAAACGCTAAAGTCCGTCGCGTTTTGAGGGGAGCACCGGTACGTGCAACACGACCCGAGTACGACATTCCCATAATGTTACATACCAACTAGGGAAACGCTCAGTTGGACGCGTTGATAAACGAAGCACGGCTATTTTGCTTTGCCCCACATTGCACATTTTTTTAAATTTTAAAAATTTACGACGTTCGCGTTTCCAGTATTATTTATTATTGCCAAGGTATTTGGGTAAACCCGTGTTTAAATCTTTACTTTAAAATCCACCGCCATCTAGAGGACCTTGACCTCCTTGGGAAAACTATTTAAACTCTTTGTTTAAAATAATAGACTGCTTCCTCGAAAGTATTTTGATTACTTCTAGGTGGGCAGTGCATTAGAAACTTCGCGCGTCTTTTCGTTGCCATGGCAACGTTACTTTTGTTATAATGTAATTTCCATTACTTTACTTATCGGATCAAAATAAAATTAACATTTTGGGGCCCGGGGAGGACTTCTAAATTTTTGCATCTCAGTTTTTGTCGCCTTTGGTTTGAAAAAAAAAACTTTCGATTAATTTTAAGAACTTTTTAACTTTTTAAGTTTTGCCAAAAAATAATGGCATTAAATCGAGAACAAAGTTTGCGGAGGTGAAAATTTAACTCATCCGAGCCCCCGTTCGCCCGCTTTAGCCCCCAAAAAGTGCACGATTTTCCTTTCCCAGGGTAACCGTACTTTTTTTATAAGTAATTTCCCCATCTACACTACTTATCGGATCAAAAAAAAAATTAAACATATTGGGGACCGGAGGGACATTCAAAATGATTTGGCCATCTCAGTTTTTGTCGCCCGGAAGTTAAAAAAAAAACTTTCGATTAACTTTAATGTAATTTTTTAACTTTTTGAACGTTTTTGCCACAAAACTAAGGGCATTAAATCGAGAACAAAGCTTGCGGATGGTGAAAATTTCAACTCGATCCGAGCCTCCGTTCGAACGTTATAGCGAGACATACAAAAAAAAAACAAACAAACAAACAAACAAAAAAAAAAACAGTGACTTTATTTTTCCGGCAGAGTCAAATGGAAACGCTCGCTTCGCTCGCTTAAAAAGTCTTTAAGGTCTTGACCGATTTAGCTGAAAATTTTTAAAATAGGAGAGAATGGATAAAATCCACCGCCATCTAGAGGACCTGACATCATTTCTTTGGGAAAACTATTTGAACTCTTTGATAACAAATAATACACTGCTTCCTCGATAGTATTTTGATTAATTCTAGGTGGCATAGCGTGCGACTTTTCGTTGCCATGGTAACGTTACTTTTGTTATTTCTATCTACACTACTTAAGGTCTTGACCGATTTAGCTGAAAATTTGTAAAATAGGAGAGAATGTTGTACTTATTGACCCTGCAAAATTTCATAACGATCGGAACATTTTTATTTTTTTATTTTTTTATTTTATTTTTTATTTTTTTAAAACCAACGATCGTATGTGTGCAAAATTTCAGGTCGATCAGAGAAACGGTGCGACCTGTACCGAAGCAGTAACAGGAAAAAAAACAGACAATCGAGCCATAAGAGTCAAGTGGAGACGCTCGCTACGCTCGCTCAATTATTCTGTATTATGAGGATGTGTTTTGTATTATGTGATCGAAAGGTGCATCTGAGAAGCGTACATTATAATAAAAAAGTTTTGAGATTTTGGGATCACTTGAAAGCTCTATCGTTTGTCCTATCGAGTTGTGGATTGCACCATGTGTGATTATGACGCTATCAGAGCACAGTTCCCAAAAATTGCTCACTTTTGTTTTTAACTGAGCTTAAATATGCCATCAAACTGGTAAATTGGAGTCATTTCGCAAGCTTGCGCAGGGAAAAAATAAATGTTAAAATGTGCTCTGATAGAGACATGCGCTCATCAAAGTAGTCCAGACTGTATGTGAAATTAGCTGGATTTGCCTATCAAGCGAATTTTTAAATGTACATTTAACATTGTAAAAAAGTGGGCCCAAGAGCTCATCAAACGGTCTTAAGTGGAAAGAAGCATAAAATAATAAGTAGAAGAAGTAGAAATAGAAAGAGAAAATGACATGACAGGCCTGGCCTGGCAAGCCAAAGTTAACTGAGCGAGCGTAGCGAGCGTCTCCACTTTACTCTTATGGCTCGATTGTCTGTTTTTTTTTTTTTTCCCTGTTACTGCTTCGGTACAGGTCGCACCGTTTCTCTGATCGACCTGAAATTTTGCACACATGTACATACCACCTAGGCGGGTTGCTGTATAGTTTTTAAACAAAATCCGATCGTTGGTTATAAAAAATAAAAAAAATAAAAAAATAAATAAAAAATAAAAATGTTCCGATCGTTATGAAATTTTGCACGGTCAATAAGTACAACATTCTCTCCTATTTTACAAATTTTCAGCTAAATCGGTCAAGACCTTAAAGACTTATTGGTATGTAACATTATGGGAATGTCGTACTCGGGTCGTGTTGCACGTACCGGTGCTCGCTCAAGAACGCGACGGGACTTTAGCGTTTTCCTAGTAAAGTCTGGGTGCCCAATTAAAACGGATGGCTATCCACCCGATATGTATATATGTGTGTGTCTAGTGTGGGTGTGATGCAAAATGAAAATTACATTTGTGCAAGTTTAATGTAAAACAGCTGTTAGGTCAATAACAATTACGAAAATACAAACATTACGCTTCCGTTGCCGATAACATGAATTCGTGAACCGTGATAATATGGTGTTGAATGTTTGTTTCACTGTGGGGATTACGCGCAGCTGAGTGGGTGTTTATATCACACGAGATGCAATCAACTTGACTAGCCTCGAACTCCTAGTCGTCCGGTTGTGGTTTCGGTTTGCGGGATGAAATGGGAAATGCTCGGGGCAATAATTCTGACTTACCGGTGCTCAGCTCATGTAATGAACTTCCTGCGTATGTTGTCAGCACCGCAGGTCTGAAGGATGACTTCGAACTCGAAGGTCACATGTGGTTTAGTCCTACAACAGAAAGATAACTAATTACTCTTGTGTAAGTTATGCAAAACACTATGTACTCAATAGTTTTAAGAGTCCAGACCCACACCACACGACTTGTTGACAATGATGTACGAGAACTACCTAGCACAAGTACTATACTTTCTTCATATTTATGTCAATCAATTACACACCTCAGTTGGCTACCTACTGTGTTAACTGCAATCAGAACGAATGTGCGCATGCTCAGTACCGTGCAATGGTATACAAATGCAGTACAATGTAATGGCATGATCTTGAGCATGTATTTACAATAGTAACTGGCCTTGTAAATAAACCCATGATCTTACCATGGAGTTCCATGAAATACATGATAAAGCAGCGAATGACGTCTTCAAATATGAGATTGATGCTGAAATCCATTGGCTATACTTCCATTGCCGTTGAACTCATATTCCGTTTGAGTTAACTGCTGTAGTATGTGTTGTAATAATTAAAAGTTGTTGTTGATATTGTTGTTACTGTCAAGATGTTGATAGTAACATTTATAATTTATAAATTATTAGGAAAAATATTTGATATTATAGTATATTTATTTTGTCATCTGCCAAGGTACTATTTTTGTTTATCAAAGTTAATCAATGTATAATGTAGAAAAGAGAACTGGCACCGCTGTTTGTAGAATTACTAAACCCTTAGTTTAGTCGCAATACTTCCACACGAGTCCAGTGGAGTGACGAGAAAACAGGGGAATAAAGACAGCCTTTCACCCGCAGCCCTTAAAGGGGTATTTAACCGCTAAACTCAAAAAATATATTTCATTCAGGCTAACTAGTAATGAATTTAGCAATTAACAGAAAAACTATTGGGGCCACCATGACCTCCCAAAAAATTGTCAAACATGACATTTTTCGAGATAGGTCCCATCGACAAAAATCTCCCATAAGAAATAACATGGGGACGATCTTTATGCCCCGTGACCTTGGAGGATTTTGATCCAAAAAAATATTGGCCATTATTGACGTACTCGACAGCCTTTTCTGTAAATTCTATATATTTTGTTTTGTAATTTGGGCAAGTAGTTTGGTCAAAAAAAAAAATGCTGATTACCAAGATAGGGTGTGATTTTGGAATGCATATTTTTGCGTGTTTGAGGGTATATTTGGGCACAGTTTCAAGACACGATGTTGTAAAGGGGCATTTTAGATTGGTACTATGCTCTAGTATCTATGTGGACCAAAAAAGAAGCAGGTTAAAGCCGATTTAGGAAATTTTCCAAAACACCGATTTTTGCCAATTTCTGGATCAAAAAAATTAAAAAATTCGTGTTAAATCACAGTTACAAGATATAATTTTTAAACGGTCATTTAAGTGTAGTATTGTGCTATAGATCACGTGGTAAAAAATAATTTTTGGGGTTTTTAGCCCCTTTAACAGACAGATGTATTTATAACTTGCTTGTTTATTTATTCATGCATAACTACGCGCCGTGTTAGGAAGTTGGTTTTGATGACCGGAAAACAATCCAGCAATTTGAAAACAAAAATTACTCCGAGGGGCTATAATTTTAGAGGGAAGAATTAACCCCACCCCGTGCACCCCACGTATTGTGTGAGTTGGAATATGTGATGTACATTACGTGGGCAAGCGAGTTCTACGAGATGGACTGTAGAAATATACCCTCAAGGAAGATTCTGCTTTCATTTTCATTTTCATTTTCCAGATGATATTAATTTCTATAGGTATACCAATAGTGATTCTAAAAGTTTCATTCACCCCACAACCCCCGCCCCGACGTGTTAAATCTGACTTGCCGTTATTTTTAATATGGGCTAATAAAAAATTTCTTGATACTATAACTTTACGGCACGCTTAGTCAATCATAACGTATTCGAGCAAAAGTGTAGGTAGATTTTATAAACAATTTTTTTTTTGATGTGCGTAGCGAGCGCAGCGAGCGAAGCGAAGATTCCATTTCACTACACTGGAGAAAAAAGTCCGGAAGGTTTTGTTTTTTTTTCTGTTTGTATTATTGTGTGTCTGTTAGCACGATTCCGGCTAAACCGATACTCCAATTGCGATGAAATTTAATGGAGGCATTCGAAATCTCTGAACCAAGAACTGCCACGTTTTTGAGCGCAATTAAAAAATTATTTCTCATGAAAATCGCAATTTTACGATTTTTTGTCGATTTTTAAAAAAATTCTTCGACTTATACACCTACATGCTTTATCCGATTGTAATGATTTTTTCACAGAACCTTAATTTTATGAATTAGTATATTCGTGTAAAATTTGAGCGCAATCAAAAAATAATTTTTTATGAAAATCGCAATTTTACGTTTTTTTATTTTTTTTATTTTACATTCTTTGACTTATAACAACTACATGCTTTATTCGATTGTAACGATTTTTATACAGAACCTTTATTTTATAAATTAATATATTTGTGTGAAATTTGAGCGTAATCGAAAAATAATTTCTCATGAAAATCGCAATTCTACGCTTTTTTTCGTTTAAAAAAATTACGCTCATCCAACAACGCGCCTGAAAAAAGCGTTTGCGAAGCTTCCTAGTAAATGAGCTAACGTCAGTCGGGAGTTCAGAAAGGATGGCAAAACAATACCGTCACAGAAACCACCAACTGCTACGTAGCTACTACTTGTATTGGGTGTTTCTATTTAGTCTGAACAACAATAATAGTCCTTTGCATAATGGGAATGTGGGTATAAAATTTGGGGCAAAGGTTGACCTATATCACTAGAAAGGTCTTGAAGAGACGATTCCGAATATTCATGATAGACCAGCAGCAGCGGTAGCTTTCTACCCAAAATTCAAGGTCAAAGGTCAAATTATTACTATTTTGATAAATTAATTTCTCATTGTTGCGATTTTTTTCTTTTTTCTTTTAATAAATTTAAGAATCGATAAAATTGTAAATAATCATGAAATATAGTCAAATTTAATATTTGACCTTTTATGACCCAAAATTGGGTCACAATTGCCAATTTTTGTACAATATTGCATTCTCTTCTACATTTTGGTGACGTTTCATGTTAACATCCATTTTATCACTTGCAATGCATCTACACATGTATTTGGGTGTAATATATGATTTGAAGCATAGCCAAGGTCATTGGGTCAGTCGTGGAAAGGTCAAATATGCTTAAAAATGTCGAAAATATCGAGTGGGTACTCTAAAGAAAGGAATTTTCAGTTAGATTGCTACGACAAATGTGATATTGTTCAAAATAGTAATATGTCAACGTTAACCTTCAAACTAGATAGTTTGAAACTTGACATTTGAACTTTTATGGCGCAAAACGTTGTCACAAAATTGTTAATTAAAAAAAAAAACATTTTGTCATACGTTTTGATTTACTACGTCACATTCATTTTTATGAAATACATAAGTATCTCACACATGTCTTTTGGTGTGTGCTCTGATTATAAATAAGCATTGCCAAGATTATTTGGTCAGTCGTGAAAGTGTCAAATATGCTTGAAAAAGGTCGAAAATATCGAGTGGGTCACGAGTCATGATTCGATGTTATCACAACGGAGATCTCTTTGTCCTTTTCGGTTATTTCATAGCATTTATATACACCGGTGTAGATATTATTTTGATGGATTTGCTGATCAAACCGAAATGTAATTCGATAATGTAATGACAGCGAACAGAGTAGACAAAATTGCATGATTCACTAACATCTTATGCATTGGCATTGAAACACTACATGATAGCGCTGCGTGCATGATTAGATTGAAAATGCGATGCGTCATCAATAAATATTTGTGCGTACATCAATGTCCGGGGTACCAACAAAGATCAGGTCGAGATCATTGTTACTGCATGTAACCAACTTGAGGTCCTCGTCAGTCTACTGGATTTAGTTGTGAAGCAATGTATACATAAAGTTAATAATTTGAATTCCTTTCCGAGTCCGTGGAGATCCCGCCATCACTATCCGAATCATCGAAACTTTCTTCACCGCTTTCCTCATTTGACTGAAAATTTGTGCAATCTTTAATTTACAAGCGTTTGTGCAAGTAAGTTTGTTTGTGAGGCACTCACAGTTCGGCAGCAGCAGACTCTTGGGCAATTGCATGCCAACAGTTCCATCACTGCTAATGGTGCTGGACGTCCTACCATCCACTCCACTGTAAGATCACCATTCTCATTCCTCCTCCATCATGGGACGTTGGATCGGGAACAGATGGACGTGGTTCGAAACATCTGTACCAAACTGCAGCTTGATAATTTGCCCTCGAAACGAGTGCAGACAAACAGTCATGGCAAAGGTGGTAAATGCTCAGAGTCAACTTTACCACACTTACTTCTGAACAGTTCGTAGCCGAGCTGATTCACGCTAGTTAGTTAGTCGTTAACGCGTAAAGTTTGCAGACAAATGCTTCGATTTTGTTAAGGAGTTCACGTCTTAGTGTCCAATCATGGACCAGTTGACTTAAATCTTCACTAAAGTCAATGTTCTTGCCAAGCGTTTTAAGCTGTCAAAGCATGGAGTCCCGGCAGAGCTCGCAATCTTGGAAACATCAGTATAATGTGTTCTGTTCTTTGTCTGTCTCTTTGAGATCATGGCGAAACGAAGCACAGAGACATAAAACTAGCACGTCCGTGTCAGAAGATTTAATGCTTGCTGACTTGTAGCCTTGTAGTGATGCATGCTTAGCATGTAGCAGCATTCTCTTGTAAGGAATTCAGTTCAGGATAAGGCTGCCAGCTGACGGAGGCTATCTTCACGCAAGACTCTTCATAAGTAACGTAGAAGACTTTTGGCACCAAGTTTCTGTCTCTTCTCCTCGGATTTCTAATCTTCAAAAACAAAATTGATTAGCTTAGTTTTATTATGAGAGCTTTGGAGAAATCCTCTCCAGACACGAATGCAGTGCCCAGCGGTGACATTTTGAACTTCAAGAATTTGGGTGTACTCCTCCGAAGTCGTTCCAAGTTTTTTTTTTATTGAAGACTTTCTATAAATCAAAGACAATGTCGATGCGGGCGCAACCCTCTGCTTCTCGAAACGCTGATGCCAGCAGAGTTAGTTAGTATGTTAGTGAATCATGTGATTTCTTCTACTCTGTTCGCTGTCATTACAACTATCGAATTGCATTTCGGTTTGATCAGCAAATCCATCACAATAATATCTACACCGGTGTAATATACTATAAAATCACCGAAAAGGACAAAGAGATCTCCGACCCACTTGATATTTTCGACCTTTTTCTAGCATAGTTGACATTTTCACGACTGACCAAATATTCTTGGCAATACTTTTTTATAATCAGAGCACACACCAAAAAGACATGTGTGAGATACTTATGTATTTGATAAAAATGAATGTGAAGTAGTAAATCAAAACGTATGACAAAATGTTTTTTTCTTTTTTTAATGAACAATTTTGTGACAAAGTTTTGCGTCATAAAAGTTCAAATGTCAAGTTTCAAACTATCTAGTTTTGAAGGTTTTACGTTGATATATTACTATTTTGAAACATATCACATTTGTCGTAGCAATCTAACTGAAAATTCCTTTCTTTAGAGTACCCACTCGATATTTTCGACATTTTTAATCATATTTGACCTTTCCACGACTGACCCAATGACCTTGGCTATGCTTCAAATCAGATATTACACCCAAATACATGTGTGTGATGCTATTGCAAGTGATAAAAATGGATGTTAACATGAAACGTCACCAAAATGTAGAAGAGAATGCAATATTGTACAAAATTGGCAATTGTGACCCAGTTTTGGGTCATAAAAGGTCAAATATTAAATTTGACTATATTTCATGATTATTTACAATTTTATCGATTCTTAAATTTATTAAAAGAAAAAAGAAAAAAATCGCAACAATGAGAAATTAATTTATCAAAATAGTAATAATTTGACCTTTTGACTTGAATTTTGGGTAGAAAGCTACCGCTGCTGCTGGTCTATCATGGATATTCGGAATCGTCTCTTCAAGACCTTTCTAGTGATATAGGTCAACCTTTGCCCAAATTTTATACCCACATTCCCATTATGCAAAGGACTATAAATAATACCATTGAGTTTATGTATTGGTTGAGCTAGACAACCGACAAATATGGCCCGTGCGTAACGCGTGAGACTCTGAATAGAGAGATTGCAGATTCTGAGGTTCGATTCCCGACGCCGGAAATCCTGACTGGAGTTTTTTCCAAGATTTGAGAAGAAGAGGGCTACACCGGGTAAAACTGATAAACTCTACACTATACAGTACAGAGGGAGACCCTAACTAAGTGTTATTTAAAGAAAATACAAATTATAATAGTTATGTCCACCACCCGTTTAGAAGACTTTAAGAACGATTTAAATATTGCATATGTTATAATATAACATTATTTAAAGATTGTTTGATTGATAACACAAGCGGATAATTTGATATTTTTGATTGATTGATGATCGATTGATGATGATTGATATATTGCATAAGTTAAGTTTTGTCTCCCGCGTGGTTCCAGGTCTATCCCGCCGAAATGGAACGTATGCTGGATCCGAAGAGGAAGAGACCATTCTGCAACGCCTTCACAGGTAATTACAGATTTGTTTCTCGCTACTCGCGGGAAATTGGATATTATAAGTTACACCCAACTTTAGATGTGAGATTAGTAGCCGTATAATGCATCACGAATGAACAAGCTTGGGCTACAGCTGGTTTTAATATCCACAGTGCTACGGTGTTGGCTAAGCCCTAATCTACATAATACATAAGTTCACTACGTGAATATAGATCCTAACTCAGTAATAATTTACATTTTGGAACATGTCACAAGGTGCTATTTTAATAAATATAGTTTTGCAATTGTTTATTATTTTTAGATTTCATGCGTTTATAAAATAGATTGTTGAACGAGTGAGCGTAGCGAACGTAGTGATTTCCATTCGACTTAAACGGCCCTTATTGTTTTTCTGCGTGCGTGCGTGTGTGTGTGTGTGTGTGTACGTTGAAAAATCAGCCGAATCGCTGAACAGATTGCGCTGAAATTTTAAACAGACATCCGGTACGAGTTTATTGAGAACTGCTAACAAAATCAGCAAGATTCATGGCGATTTAAACCTACAAGAAATAATAAACTGAAAAATAGACTTCCAATGTTTAGAAATTATTTTAACGACAATGTCTTAGATTTTGAAAAGATATTTTTTGTTTGTTATTCGCCTGGCCGTGAAATGCCGTGCCCCTGCAAGGTCTGTCGAATATTGCACGTCAAGGTACCCCCAAATTTCGCTCGTAGATTGAGTAAACCTTGCAATATTTTCACGTATTTCGTACTGGCTATGTTTACCATAGTAGGCCCTATTGCCACATGATGGACTACACAGCGTTATTTTGCATTTCAAAACATGTTTAATTATTTTTGAAATACAATCAAGAAATTACAAATCTTTCCGACCAGGGGATTGAACCCACTTCTTTCACATCTCGGCTACAAGGGCCCCTTTAGCCAACTAGACTAGGGAAACGCCAAAGTCGTAGTTAGACGAGTGAGCGAGTCATGTTTGGTGAGTACCCGGGAACATTTGCATTTAAGTTTGATTATATTCGTATAAATAATAGTTTTTTTAAAGTTTAGTTGGTATACGGGGACGGGCGCGTCAACTGTAAGGTCATAATGCGCCTCTCTAGCCTATGATAGGCTAGGTAGGCCTAAGGTAGGGGGAAGAAAAGAAATATAATCGGGTACTCAACACATGGCTCACTCACTCGTTTAACAACGACTTTGGCGTTTCCCTAGTTGTAATCAATAGGCATTCAAAGGAGTAATAGCTACAAAATGTGCAAAATTGATTATGGGTGTAACGATGCATTACGCAATTTGTCTAGAAATGGAACTTTACTTTTCTTTCTTACATATTTGTGTACGTGTTTGATGAATAAAATTTTAATGTCCATTGTAGATTAGGATAATGTTCGAGTGTATAAGTAAAATAACCATTACCCAAAACCCTAATTCACACAGATTTCAGAAGCCAAAAAACTTCAAACATTAATGTAAACTCGGCGTTTGAAAGTATATGTTTTTAAAGGGATTGACATAATCTTATTGAAAAGGGCCTACACGGTAAAATACACTTTTTTAGGTAGCTCATTTACTTTAACTAAAACGTTAATACATTATTTTTCTTTTACTACCAACGAACCCAATTTACAATTATTGACGACGGGGGAAAAATATTATTTTTACACAATCCTAAATTATATGTTCGCTATTTGTAAATAAAAGAACAAAATAATTATATTTCCATCCTCCTGTACACATTAGGTAACATTTTGAACTTTGTCCATATTATATTATAAAATGAATAAGTTGAAAATCTTCAAGTAATTTGAATATATGATCAATTATAATAAAATAGGAGTTATATTAAAATATACTTTAAGGGAAAAGGCGTCATGTTACGAAAAAAATGAAATCGTTAACTTATCTAAACTACTCGTATTCCAGGCTGTGGAAAGAAGAGGGCCGATGAAACGATGGGGACCCTTGTGGAGCTGAACTCTGAGCCAGCTGTGGAGGAACTCAGTCGGCAGATCATGTCCGAGGCTAAACTATGGGAGGCCATCCAGGAGGCACGGCTGGAGCTGCTCAGGAGGCGCCAGCAGCAGGTAGTACCCTGTGATTCACGTGATATGGCATATTAAATTATAGATTTATTCAAGGGACACAAATCCCAAACAATCATGGAGTACCGACTGGCGGCAATAATAACAGTTTTAACAAAATAAACCAGAATCTTTGGTGGAGGTGCCGGGTAAGTTATAAACATCACTAAATAAATTGCCAAAATTGTCTACCTTGCATCTGCCTGTAGTGTTAGCAGGGTGGTGCAACAACATGTTGTTCATCAACAAACTATTAAAACTGTTCCAACATCATATAGGGAAATATCAGTAACGGCCATGGATAGGAAACTTCCTAAGAGTTCAAATTTGTTTCTTTCTTTTAACTTCCAAATTATAGTTGTTTTATTGTTGTAGCATAATACAGTAATTTAGTGTTGCCCGTTGCATGTTGCATGTTGCTGTTGCTGTTGCTGTTGCTGCCGAACCGAGGGACCTACGGTTAAGCATGTATTAAACTTTAAAAAGAGAGGCTACTGTATTTTACATTTTGGATGTGGAAAATCATTGGATAACGCTTGTTCTCGAAACAAATAATTTACTTACATTTAATGCTTTTGATAAGTTCACCTTAAAATAGCAGGATACAGCTAATTTTGCATATTGGGAAACTATAGTAGATAGGATTGTAAATGTTCTATCGAAGACAGAGTAATAGGAAAAACTGCAGAGATATCGTTTTTAATTTCCATAAGGTTGCTATTATTATGATGGTAGATTTATGATATGTTGCATCGTAATACGTGTTTTTGCACCATATATTTGGTCACCCATGTTAATGTAAGCTACCTGATAATAATGATGCAGTGTTCAGATATTTACATTTTGCAACCGTATTGCTTCCATAGGAAAAATCAACATGGTATCCTCCCCAGTTGCCCATTTTGAGAATAAATTACTGTATGTGGCTTACCATAGCTTTGAAAGAGTATTATAGATTATCACATTATATTCCATCCCTGCACCATTAGAGATTATGCCTAAGTCTAGGAATCACTTCGCTTTCTTCTGAGATGGGATCGTCGGATTCCCTATCCAGTTGACAAGATCATATCTAAAAGAGCATCAGCTTAGACTATGCTTTTAGGCCTAGGGGGTTGTAAATACGAGGGTGTAGGGACATCGATTTCAACGAGTCATCTTTCCCTAGTATCTTATCTTACTATGTTCTGATAAAGTTATCGTGTCACGTGTGTTAATAATTGTTGATGTTTGATCAGCTAACGTGATTGCCAGGCACCCCGTTTATATTACCAGGGTTCTATTCGTGGTTTACTCATACAAAAACTAACGCAAGTTGCAACGAGGGCTGAGATTTCGTTCTTCGTTTTTGTTTTGGGTTTATTTGGTTTAAGAGCGTGTCAACCGTAGGTCATAATTTTTATCGTAACGATATCCACAATTACAAATACCAAATGATAATGTTTCGTGGGAATTGCCTGCCCAGGGTGCAATTCATGCCTATCTTCAGGTGTCTAATTATATAATGTTGCGGGTAGAACAATTGTGAAGGGATGTATGAGGGCTGTTTAAGAGGACTCAATCCCTGGCAATCGCATTAACGACTGAGGAATACCTCGGCTCGGAAAAAACTTTCTGTCAGGATTGCCGGTCTCGAAGGGATATAAAAAAAAATCCCCACAATTCATTGGAAGAAGAAGAAGATTGGAAATATACATATCTGCTAAAAAGGATTAAAAAAACGGGAAATTTTGGTTTGTCCCGGAAAAGCAATAAATTTCCAGTACTGCTGTTAATTGAGAACACATAACAAAAACTTGTAGAAATACAGCCAAACCTTACACACTCAAAAGGAATGAGATCTAAAAAAAGGGCCAAGCTCATCTACCCTTCCACATTTGCGCATTCTTAATTCATAAACGTACAGTGTCCCATAACAGCATCCTCGAAAAGCTTGGCAAAATAGAATTTGCGATTATTAATTTAACGTAGTAGTTTATCCAAGTTCTTTTTTTGTAATTAATTTAAACGTAAACATGCAAATTCTATTTTGCCAAGCTTTTCGAGGATGCTGTTATGGGACACTGTACGTTTATGAATTAAGAATGCGCAAATGTGGAAGGGTAGATGAGCTTGGCCCTTTTTTTAGATCTCATTCCTTTGAGTGTGTAAGGTTTGGCTGTATTTCTACAAGTTTTTGTTATGTGTGTGATCTTATTACTTTTTCAAGTTCCATTACAAAATTATTTGTTAAAATATAATATTTTTATCAAAGTTGATTTAATTTTTATGGTATTAGCAATAACAATAGGATGTAAAATATCTAGGCCCGGATTCATGTACATCCTGGGTATAGGTGGTATAACCATGGTATAACGACGGTATAAGGACTGGTTAAGTCTAGGCAACTCACATCCTATTAAAACTTTCCCATGTAACAACAAACGCACAACTAATGTAATTTTACACCTATTTCACTGCACCCACACGAGGGAAGCGATATATCTAGACGGCCTTGACCCACAGCCATGTAAATCATCAGATAATCAGAAGAATATTGAAAATTTTCACCATCTTTTGTTTTACATTTTTATTAAAAGTGACAGGAGATTGCGTGAGTTTATTAAAAGTAAAGAAAAAGCTTATTATTGCCGTAAATTTTGGAATAGCCTAGGACTATCATACCATTGTTTATCTGCATTAGGCTTGTAGTAATCAAAACTAGTTATTTGTGCGGGAAGTGTCAAAACAAGGTTGTGCTGGCCTAGGGTTGGCTAAGAAAGGCCTAGGGCTTGTCAAACATGTAGTGTAAGTATTTATTTATCTAGTCCTATAGCCTAATGGAACTTTAGACCTTCACTGTTGTATTATAAATAATTTTCTACATCTGGGCCTAGGCCAGGGACGGTTTCTGATTTGTTTTATGAGAGTATAATGACACCTTTTCTCGTTCCACACAAAGAAGAAAAATTTTAAATGTCCGCCATTTGTTTACGTATCGCACTTTCCCGCCTAACTCTGCTTATACCGTCAACAAGTGTCAAGTAACTATGGTTACTTGTTGATTATATGCCAAGTGTTTAAGGCTTATTTTAAAACCTTTATTTGGAAGCCTTCCAACAAACTTTTTCAACTTTTTTTTTCAAAAGAGACTATATTTCTATAACCTTAATGTCCATGTAAAATATGAACATTGTAGCCCCACCCGTCTGGTCAGAATCGCGGGCCGACGTATTAGATGTTAGCAGTAGCTAGCAGTAGCTAACATCCTTAAAGTGATTTTGAGCATGTTTGAAGACATTTTTTCACCAAGAAGGAATGGTCGTACCCCAATAAAATTTGGCATGTGTTGTCAGGTACCTAAATCCCCTCGATTGTGATAGTTTTCAAGTTCACATCACGTTACATGACGGCTGGGTAACACCTCGAAATCACCCCAACTCTGCTTGGTGTATAAGGTGCTTGAGTGTGTAGCGCACCGCGGCTTGGCTGCGGCGCCCTAACGGGCACCTAGATGTATAAGGTGCTTGAGTGTGTAGCGCACCGCGGCTTGGCTGCGGCGCCCTAACGGGCACCTAGATATACAAAATCTAAAATAGACAGAAAAATCCAGAATAAAATCTAGTTTTAGAAATGCACTTCAAATTTAACTTTTAACCAAAAATAAGATTTTATTTAAAATTCCAAAATTCCTTTAAAAATTGCTTTAAAAAAATGAATTTTAATTGGTTAATTACAATTGCCTAATTGGATGTGCGAAGCGAAGACTTCAATTTCACTAACCCCCAAAAAATTTAGCTCGGGTGTTTTTTTTGTTTTTTTTTTCCTGTCTGTTAGCTTTCTACCAGGCAAACGGCATATCCGATCTTGATGAAAATTGGAGGGGGCCTTCGAAATCTCTAAACTTAGAGGTGTATTGTTTTTGGGTACAATCTAAGAAATATTTCTTATGAATATCGTACTTTTACGATTTTTTTCGATTTTTAGTGCGATATTTTCGTGACATTTGGGCCGATTCTGACCAAACGGGTGGGGCTACAACGTTCATATTACACAAGGACATTAAGGTTATGGTGATGTAGTACCTTTTGAAAGAAAAAGTTGAAAAAGTTAGCCAGAATTCATAGAAATAAAGCTTTCCATATAAGTTTTTTACGGTAAATAATACCAATTGACAAGTTACAATAGAAACTTGACAACAATCACCTACAATGCGTAGGCAGCAAAGCAAAGCACTTGCAAAAGTAAATATATATCATGCAAACTAAAAACTTATAAGAAGCTCATCCATCAACGTGACTAAAAAAGCGTTTGCGAAGTTTCCTAGTTTAGAAAAAAATAATTCGATAATGAAAGGGTTATGTTGAATACTTCTGCCATGTACACGTTGTGGTCTTCTAAATCCGTGTGCGTTTACATTAGGGCCTATATCCAGCCGGATTATGAACTGCGGACGAAGCGAAGAGCCTGGAGGGAAATGAATCCTTCGCATGCACCCCCAAGTCCACAACACACAATGTTTACTCTGTGTGTGTGTGTGTAACATTAAGGTTAAGTTCCGCCGCCCCATGTGAGCCTACCCGCACCGCACGTCAAGCCTGGTTTATATACTATTGACTCGCGTCATCTCGGCGAAATGTTCGTTAGCTAGTACATTGTCAAAGTGGTCAGGACTGTAATATTTGCCAAACTAATTGCAAGCTGCTCGGCGTTGGAACGTAGGTGTTCCACCATGCTGAAGTCGGTTGGTTGACTTAGTTAATGACTGTTGCGCTGCAACTAACTAATGTGGACACATTTAATATTGATAATACGGTTATCTATAATTTAATAGACGATGCCGTGGATGAAGACTCACAGTTTGTGTGGGCTGCTGCTGCTCTACGGCTGCGCTCAACGGTGTAACAATTTGTTGTTTCATAGAACAAAAGTGCAACAACATATAGCTGGTTGTATATTATCTTCGCTTGTGTCAAGAATGAATTATCAGTAACGACATTAGGCATAGAAACGATGTCGTACAATGAGCGAAGAAAATAAAGTGCCAATGAGCACAATGTATTTGGTTTTGTTATGTAGTTTGAAATTTTCTCTACCTAGTTTTGAGTCTGGTTTTAAACACTGGGGGTGTATTTTTAGCGTAGTTCGCAGGTTATCGTAGTATATCATAACATTTTATTCATTTTCTATATTCAGGCTCACAAAATCATCCGTAATAAGAAGTCATCAAGTCATCCCCACACTGGTGTATTGTATTGTATTGTATTGTATTGTAGTCGTTTATTGCCATTGATAAATAAATACAAGTAAATATTTAATTAGGCGTTGACATTTGAGCCTGGATAGGCTAATAATTATTATATTACATAATATTTACATAAGACTAATACTATTTACTATATTTTAACATACCAACAGTGTATTTCAGATACATTCAACATAGACGTTCAACTACGTACTATATTGAAAGTTGATATAGATGTTACTAAAGTAGCCATTTAATCCATATTCATATTCAGGGACTAAGAAAATAGATATTTAATTAGACGTTGATATTTGAGCCTGGATAGGCCTAGGCTAATCATAATATTACACACTATTTACATAAGACTATACTATGTATTATATATTTTAACTAACCTACTATGTATTTAAGATACATTTAACATACGACCTACAACTATGTCCTATATTTTAAAAGTTGATATAAATTTTACTTAAGATCCATTTACATCCCTATTCATATCCAAGACCTAGGAAATTGAATATTTGTAACATTAGATCTTGTAATTGGACCAGTTTTAACATTCACATGTACATCATACATACTTATATATAGGTCCGTAAGTAATGTTCCTTGAATGGAAAAGAATTTAATGATTGAATAGTGTTAGAACTGGAAGGCCTTTGCATTGTCCTGGCTATTGTTAGGCATTCAGTCCCATTTTTCTTCAAAATAGGTTTTGAAGGAGTAGTATGCTTTGCTTAATAGGATGTTTTTCACTGATTCTTTGAATTTGTCGATTGAAGTAATTTGTTTTATGTTGTAAGGGAGTTTGTTATATAGTTAAGTTTTAAAATAGTTGGAGTTTACTTGGGATAGTTTGCTACTGTGCTGTTCTAAGTGAATGTTGTTTTCCTGTCGTGTATGGTGAGAGTGTATTTCGTTATTTTTACTTAAATGTTGAATGTTTTGTTTTACGATTATCAATGATTGAAATATATATAAGCTATATAAGCGACGGTCGTCGCCCGGCAGACAAGCGCATGCGACTGCTTAGGCGACACGAACTCCAGCCCTATATACAGCTACAAGAGTTGGGGGGTTTTCAGCTATCTGCACACGCCGCCCCGAAAGAGTTACAATCTTGAAACTCGGTATATGACCTGGTATGTGGTCCATGACATACCAAAAAAAATCAACCCGATCCGACAACTCGTTCTGTGTTAAAAAAGGCTCTCAACATCGTCAAATTCCTTTCGGCTGGCTGGTGGCTGGCTGGGGTGGGTGGCTGGGTGGCTGGCTAGCTAGTTCTCTGCGGAGATTAATTTAGCCTACAGAGAAAACGGTAAATCTTAGAACTATGAAACTTGGACCACACTTAGATGTACTTCAGACGCAGTGACGTTTGCTTTCAAAACCAAAATCGGGTAACAGGGACCGGAGAAAATCAAAATTTGGATGATAATCAAAACGCGTAATTACCAAGGCGTGGTAATTTGTACAAACTTGAAATTAAACATGCTATTAACCATTATAAATATCTTGCGTCCAAAACACAAGGGGCTAAATTTGGGGATGACCATGGGCCCAAAAATGACAAAAAACATATATGAACTTTAAGAAATGAATCATTCAAAGAAAACGCTACAACTGAGATGTTTCAAACGTGGAATACATTTTTAAATCTCTCATTCTTTATCACTTTTGAATATGGAAAGCAAAATTGGGTAACGGGTACCGGAGAAAATCAAAATTATCAAAAGTAGGTAATTCCGTACTCTTATGAATAATACGCTATACTGAGAAAACGGTTCATCTTAGAACTTTGAAACTTGGGCCACACTCAGATGTACCTCATATAACCAAAACCGGGCAATTGGGACCGGGGAAAATCAAAATCAAAATCAAAACGCGTAATTACTCAGGCGTAGTAATTTGTACAAGCTTGAAATTAAACATGCTCTTAACCATTATAAATATCTAGTGCTTAAAACACAAGGGGTATCTTTGGGGGGGCCGTAGGCCCAAAAATGTCAAAAAACAACTTTGAACTTAACAAATTTAATCATTCAAAGTCCATCATTCACACCAGGATAGCAAACGAACAACAAAAAGATGTAATATCCAACCAAATACAAAAATTTGTAAAAAAAAAAAAAAAAAAAAACGGCAGCCAAGCTCTCCTTCAAAAGTCTTCGGCTGTGAATGCTGTGAGATATAGAAGTTGAGCCAAGCTTTTTATTCTTTCTCCCTAGTTTCGCTTTGAAATAAGTAAGATCATTTCGCCTGTTGACGAGCGCCAAGCCAACGATTTTTGTGGTAAAAAAGTAAAATTTTTAAACTCGAAATCATAAAAAAATGGCTTGGCCATTGAATTTGGTTCATGGCCAAGATTTTTTTTTATGATTTCGAGTTTAAAAATTTTACTTTTTTACCACAAAAATCGTTGGCTTGGCGCTCGTCAACAGGCGAAATGATCTTACTTATTTTCAAAGCGAAACTAGGGAGAAAGAATAAAAAGCTTGGCTCAACTTCTATATCTCACAGCATTCACAGCCGAAGACTTTTGAAGGAGAGCTTGGCTGCCGTTTTTTTTTTTTTTACAAATTTTTGTATTTGGTTGGATTTATTTTATAGCAAAATGTGTAATGTTTTCACTTTTTATTTAGTTAAAATTCTTGAAATTTAATTAAGCGAGCGAAGCGAGCGTTTCCATTTGACTCTGCCGGAAAAAATATTCACTGGTTTTGTTTTTTGTTTTTTTTGTTTTTGTTTTTTTTTTGTATGTCTCGCCATAACGTTCGAACGGAGGCTCGGATCGAGTTGAAATTTTGACCATCCGCAAGCTTCGTTCTCGATTGAATGCCATTAGTTTTGTGGCAAAATCGTTTAAAAAGTTAAAAAGTTACATTAAAGTTAATCGAAAGTTTTTTTTTAAACTACACGGCGACAAAATCTGAGATGGCCAAATCATTTAGAATGTCCGTCCGGCCACGAATATGTTAATTTTATTTTGACCCGATAAGTAGTGTAGATGGAAATTACATTATAACAAAAGTAACGTTACCATGGCAACGGAAAGTCGCGCAGCTTTTTTGGCTCATGATAGCGGTCGAATGGAGGTTCGGATCGAGTTGAAATTTGGACCATCCGCAAGCTTCGATCTGGATTGAATGCCATTAGTTTTGTGGCAAAATCGTTCAAAAAGTTATAAAGTTAGTTTAAAGTTAATCGAAAGTTTTTTTTTTAAACTAAACGGCGACAAAATCTGAGGTAGCCAAATCATTTAGAATGTCCGTCCGGTCACGAATATGTTAATTTTATTTTGATGCGATAAGTAGTGTAGATGGAAATTACATTTTAACAAAAATAACGTTACCATGGCAACGAAAAGTCGCACGAAGCTGGAGCTTTTTTGGCTCATGATAGCGGTTGCACGAAG
The DNA here is from genome assembly GCA_024449915.1 of Sweltsa coloradensis. Classification (NCBI taxonomy): domain Eukaryota; kingdom Metazoa; phylum Arthropoda; class Insecta; order Plecoptera; family Chloroperlidae; genus Sweltsa; species Sweltsa coloradensis. Next base: position 26,681 of record JAMZAV010002638.1, read on the forward strand.
ATTTAGATCAGGTTGAAATTTGGACCATCAACAAATTGTATAGCACGTGCTCGCTTATCAACGCGTCCAAATGAGCGTTTTCCTAGTATATTATAATACTGGGGTGACGAGAGCAATACGCGATTTTCTACACAAATATCGAGTAGATTTCTTGTCATCGTCATTTTAAGATGAGTATGTGAATGTTATGAGATGAGATTGTTCTTCCTTTGATCATGGATGTATAACAGTCATACAAAACGAATCTACATCCGTCTCACTTTACCATATGTTTCTCCAGATACAGAGTACCTACATAGAAAGAAACATGTATCCAACTTCAGCTTTGTGCGTCAGTCACTTCCAAAGCTTTGACCCGGGGCTGATCAACGACTCAGGTCAAACTGAGTTCAAGGCTCAAGGTTTTAATCATAATTACACTCGTATTCGTTCTAGATAAAGGTCACTCTTTAATCTCTCAATGATGATAGTATAACTTATGTTTTGTATTAATTAAATTGGAACGCTTTAGGCAATGTACGCTCACTCAATGGAAATAAATTTTATTTTGTGAACATTTTTAAAGATGGGCACCCAATTTACCGTTCGCCAGAGCCCACGAGGCTTGTAAAATTTTGTTCAGGCTAGCAAGTTTTTTAAAAGTTTATTTGGATTAAGGGCGCGTCAACCGTTAGAACATGAGCCACTCTAGCCTAGGGGTTGTGGGGAATACAATCCCATACTGGGAACAAGCCACTGGCATTGGGGGGAGGTTCTCATCGTGGTCGTCATCGTCTTTGTCATCGTTTGTGTTGTCATTGTTGTCGTCGTCGTCGTCGTCTTCGTCGTCGTCGGAGAGATCATAAAGGGGACGACGAATGCCAGAGCTCGCCTCTAGTTTCGGGGAGTAATATATACTTCTCTACATGCTAGCTAATGTTTGCGAGACGGACTTTTCTTTTTTCCTCGTCTTTAACGATTAGCAGAGCCAAATTCTACCCCGGGCCCAGACGGGTTTTCAAAATCTTGGTTAGATTTTGGACATTTTCAAATACGCAATCAATATGCAACAATTTTACTTCATTTTGTACTGGGCACTTTATATTTGGACGTCTGCACCAACCAGCTAGGTCTATACTCTCTCTCTCTGCGCATCACATCAAATTGAATAACGTTTTTCACAAAACCATTTCCTGGCGTTTACCATTCACTGCCAAACGACATGTAAAATTCGTACAAAATTAAAGTTGATTGTTTGAAAAAATCTCTGGAAAAAAAAAACTATACAATTAGCATCAGACATCATAAATCATCATCATTACAATCATGGCGAGTAGAAAGAAAAGTTTTACCTGATTGGCATCACAAGCACGAATCAGGGAGCGAAAATCGCCGTGAAATAAAAATCAACACCAAAAATTCGTATCGTAATTCGTATTCGTAATTCGTATTCGTATTCGTTCGTAGAGTTTACCCACCCAGTGAAATAACTAATTCAGTGGGAAACATCAAGTTACCTCGCTTGTCCCTGCGCACAAGCCTAATGGTGGAGATTCCGATTATAGAAAATTATAACTTTCTTTGCCCCCCCCCCAACCCCCCCCCCCCCGGGTCACCTAAACATTTTGTACCATCCTTGTAGAAGGTGTAATGCCCAACAAAAAACACGCCTGAAAAGTAGGTTATGTTCTGTTTTTATCGTGAGATGTGACAAACGCACAGACGGACGAAAGGGGATAGAATAGGGGCCTGAAGTGTCACTCAACATAATTATCCCAATACTCTCAACATTCTACACAATGACACCTCTGTCGGGATCTGTCCTGTTGGTTTATTTATTTAGGCCTACAATGAGCAGAATAAGTACTCTGGGACGAGTCCATGGTAAATATTATTTTTGTTTGGGGTCGAGCCAGGCAGGGCTGAAATAAAAACTTCTCAATTTTTTTTCCTTGTATATTTTCAATAAAATGTAAAACACTTCTTAAAAAGTAGAAACCGGTCGAATATAATTGCTTTATTTCATTATTTTCTATTCATAATTCTCAATCGTGCAACCTAACAATTCCTTCGTAATATACAATAATGCACATGTGAAAAACACAAAAATAATATATGTAAGAATTATACTAGGAAGAATTAAACTCTCCTACCTATAGGATCGAAATCTCAAATGCATTGTTTTCAGTTATAAAATGTAAAATAATGTCAACTAAATGATTATTGAATTTGAATTTGTTATGTGATAGTAAGGTTTCTTATTTCCATTAGCATTTGTGTGAGGTGTGAAGTGTATTATTTTGAAGAGGGTGTAATTGAAATGTTGAACTGAACTGTTTCCCATCAAGCGATGCGCCACCGAAGAGAACCAGCACCCCAGTGGTATACTAGAGGTTGTCATTGGTATCTATCAACAACAAAAGATAGATTATGTCATCCTCATCACCTACGTGTTGTTTCTGTCAACAGCAACTGCAGCCCAGCCAACTGAACGATCGACCGATGCCCTTTACTGGTTACCGAAAGAAGAGATCTGTGGGACTGATTCCCGAGACCAAGGTAGTCACGATGTCTTATCTTTCACACAGTTTAGCGTCAGAATAGTTTTGACACCGTGTTGGTCTCTCTATGTGGGACGATGGGTGCTGACTGTTGACGATGACGTCAGGGCTGACACGATTAGCTAAGTTCGCTTTAAATAAGAGTACCCTATGATCTTTTATTTACTGAATGGTTTGAATCTAATACGCATTTATTTATTTTTATGTAAATGCAATACACGGTTATAGTTTCAAGCACTCTGGTTACTTTTAACGGTTATGAAACACCAGTTTTTTTTATATTGTTTTGTCACCGAGTTCGTGCTCGTCGAGTTCGTTCGAAAGTAATAATTAATATCTCCTACAATAAATGTATCGAATATGTATCATTTGCGGATCTCATTTGGATTTTAAATAACAACAATAATAATAATACCTATCTCGTCTGACTGCAGCTCTCTTGTCTCTTCTCATACATTATCTTCTCTTAAACATGCAGCGCTATGACATAATAATGCTTAATTATTGTTGTTTTTCAAGCGGGCACAAGCAAAGTGTTGCTCAATTACCAAACATTTTTATATTATACACTACGCCACAATACCATATGACTACGCATGGTTCAACTACAAAATATATGTTGTTAACATTAATCAAGGGCACTTCTTAATAAAAGTATACGATATTAGAAAGCTAGTCCAGATTATTAATATGGAATGGATGGATACACATTAGAAAGCTAGTCCAGATTATTAATATGTATACACAGCACCATGGTAAACTGATTATTTTATTATGTCATTCCAAAGCACTGGAAGGTCATGGCTGATTAATACTGATTGACTGATAGTTATCGAATTAATTGTAATGCTCTACTTTAAATATTCAATTAAATTGTTATTTAACCAGGTGAACAAGACAGTAACTGCCTCAAAGCAATGTATATTGATTGTTTTACGATTGCCTTGTTTCTTGTTGGTTTCAGAGCGAGGTGGGCAAAACAAGTCCCGCGGCCCGATAAGCTAGAACCACGTCAACACGTCAGCAGGCCGAATCAGCCTCTCATTCCTCTTCGCTAGACCTATTCGATTCCCCCGATTCCCCTTAGATTACGTACTGTACTTGGTACTCGATGTATGTATAACATCTTACGTGTGTCTCCATTAGAGTAACTTGTAGTGTTTCTAATTATTTGATTTCATTTGGCATGCAATAACTTCATTCAGGTACAACCGAAATATTTGCTAAGTCGCGGTTTCACCAAACTATAATCTGGAGGTAGTACCTGTCAAATCAAGCAATTTACCATATTAATGAGCTGGTTTGAAAAGTTCACATTGCAAACTGCATATTATAACGGTACAAAGTCAAAAAGATAAAGTAAACTCAATCTCACCATCATGTACAGGAAACATGTTATCAGTTTCACTTTTTAGAGGGGTTGTACATCTGGTTTCTTTTTTAATCAGTGTAGGATTTACAGATTTCACACCATATTAGAATGGCTCCTTCATTAGCTAAGCAATGTATGAACTAATTAATTAATGTCATTAATTTTTTCGTACCATCAGTTATTATTGTAAGTCCATTCTTAAATCTATTTAAACGAACACATTGTTTTGTTTGGTGAAACTGGGTCTCAGACCGATATCATTCCAAATTAATATTGATTAAATTATATAATAAATATTTCAAATTGAGTAATATTATTATACTTTTACATTACTGTCTCATTATGAATGAATTTTCACAGAATACTTAACCAGTAAAATTTATAAATCAAATTCAATTTATGTTAACATTCAATTATTCTGTAAATAAAATATCATCTAATAGTTCATCCCAAATCTTAAATGTTCGGCCAAGTATATGGCTCACAGCCTGTTAAGAATTTTAACTTGGCGTTGTAAGAAAATAAAATAGTAGTATGTTTGTAATGTAGGCCTATCTTCTTCACAACGTGTTTTCAACACAATGGAAATAGAATAAAGTAGTATGTGCTGAGAAAGTTGTGTGTTTATTTATTGGCTACGAGTATTTTAGATTTAGTTAATTAGTATTAATAATAATAGGAAGAGAAAGACTGCGGTGGTATGGACACGTGAGACGAATGAAACAGGAGAGAATCCCGAGGTGAGAATTGGAACGAGCATGGGGATGAGTACGGAGAGTTGGCCGACCAAGAGATAGGTGGAGAGAGTAGACCAAATAAAATTGATAATAGATGAAAGAGGGAAAACATGGGAAAGAACAAATGAAGAAAAACTCTGGGAACACAGAAAGAAATGGAGAGAACTAGGGGAAATGAGAAGAAAGAAGATGAGGTGTTGACCTTGGCTAGCAAGCACTGATAAGCCGTGTAGCCCGAGAAAATGGTGACTCGTCACCCCCCGACCCGATGCATGTTGGAATAGGGGTCTGATATTATTATTATTATTATTATTATTATTATTATTGAACGAGTGAGCGTAGCGAACGTAGTGATTTCCATTCGACTTAAACGGCCCTAATTGTTTTTCTGCGTGCGTGCGTGTGTGTGTGTGTGTGTGTGTACGTTGAAAATCAGCCGAATCGCTGAACAGATTGCGCTGAAATTTTAAACAGACCCTCCGGTACGAGTTTATTGAGAAAATGCTAACAAAATCAGCAAGATTCATTGCGATTTAAACCTACAAGAAATGAAAACTGAAAAATAGACTTCCAATGTTTAGAAATTATTTTAACGACAATGTTTTAGATTTTGAAAAAATATTTTTTGTTTGTTTTTCGCCTGGCCGTGTAATGCCGTGCCCATGCAAGGTCTGTCGAATGTTGCACGTCAAGGTACCCCCAAATTCCGCTCGTAGATTGAGTAAACCTTGCAATATTTTCACGTATTTCGTACTGGCTATGTTTACCATAGTAGGCTATGTTTTCCATAGTAGGCCCTATTGCCACAGATGATGGACTACACAGCGTTATATACATTTCAAAACATGTTTTATTATTTTTGAAATACAATCAAGAAATTACAAAATCTTTCCCGACCAGGGGATTGAACCCACTTCTTTCACATTTCGGCTACAAGGGCGCTTTAGCCAACTAGACAAGGGAAACGGCAAAGTTGTAGTTAGACGAGTGAGCGAGTCATGTGGTGAGTACCCGGGAACATTTGCATTTAAGTTTGATAATTATATTCGTATAAATAATAGTTTTTTAAAGTTAAGTTGGTATACGGGGACGGGCGCGTCAACTGTAAGGTCATAATGCGCCTCTCTAGCCTATGATAGGCTAGGTAGGCCTAAGGTAGGGGGAAGAAAAGTAATGTAATCGGGTTTACTAAAACACAGGGCTCACTCACTCGTTTTAACAACGACTTTGGCTTTTTCCCTAGTGTAGCGAGCGTCTCCTCTTGACCCCTTTGGCTCGAATGTCTGTTTTTTTGTTCTTTTTTTCTGTTACTGCTTTGATACAGGTCGCACCGTTTCTCTGATCGACCTGAAATTTTGCACACATGTACATACCATGTACATGTCACATGTACACATGCACCTATGCGGGTTGCTGTATAGTTTTTGAACAAAAACCAATCGTTGGTTATAAAAATAAAAAATAAAAAAATAAAAAATGTTCCGATCGTTATGAAATTTTGCAGGGTCAATAAGTACAACATTCTCTCCTATTTTACAAATTTTCAGCTAAATCGGTCAAGACCTTAAAGACTTATTGGTAGGGTAACATTATGGGAATGTCGTACTGGGGTTTGTGTTGCACGTTCCGGTGCTCGCTCAACAACGCGACGGGACTTTAGCGATTTCCTAGTAATTATTTTTGATTCATAGCAGTTTTCGTAAAAGTTTGCCCCGACTGGGGTTTTTACGACAACTACTATGAATCAATTACTATGTCCTTAAAGCGGGCTTATGCTTAAAAAACTTATATTCATTATTATTATTATTATTATTATTATTATTATTATTATTATTATTATTATTATTATTATTATTATTATTATTATTATCATCATTATTATAATTATTATTATTATTATTATTATTATTATTATTATTATTATTATTATTATTATTATTATTATTCCATCTGTAAGCGCCTAAGAGCCTGCCTCCGGCAATGTTTTTTTCTTAAATACGTTTTACCATTTTCAGTGTTGCGTAATGTATATATCGCTTTGCAGAATCTATTTATTTATGGTCTACTAGCGTGGGGGTATTCCACTGACTGCACTTAAATAAAATTCGAGTACTCCCAAAATAAGCTTTACGCGAAATAAGACCTCGAAATTGTCAAACTCTGTCGATTTCGGGAGACATACCTCTTTTGAAAACCTTCTGCCAGTTGACGGCCTTTTTCACGTACCAACTGTTAATAATTATTACTTTAAAATGATTACAAAATTCTTGTGCAGAAATACAAATGGACACGTAGTCAGAAAAACAAAAAATTGTAGTTCCTAAAAGTAAAAATAATACGGTCAAAGGCGCCTAGAGTGTTTTAGTCCCGAGTCTTTTAATAAATTACCCGATCAATTATTAAACTTAACATAAATTTTCCGAGGTCAAGCAAACAAAAAAAAGCCCATTTGTTGTCTCAATTGAGTGCTCTTACCTAAATCTGTTTGCTCATACCTTTTTTCGAATCATCTTTTAGCTATATTTCTGTCAGGTTTCTGAAATGCCTATGAAACTTAAAAACCTTGGCGTTGTGTTTTTGTTTTCATTTTATTTTTAAGTAACGGTCATTCTACTTCGATTTGTTTATTTAATGATTGTGATTTGTAATGTTTTTTCATAATGATTCCTTCCTCTACGGTTGTTTTTGTTTTAGTTTATTTGATGTTGTTATTCCACAGATGAGCCCAATAATGGGCTTTGTGGGTTTCATTGAGATAAACAATGTAATAGTGTTTTGTGAAATAAAATTAATTGAAAAAAAAATTATTATTATTTTTTATTATTATTATTATTATTATTTTTTTGGGATGTATTTAATACAAACTCGGTCAAAACCGGAGCAAACATGTTGTACGGACTTACGTCAAGTACTTCCATGTGTATCTATTACATACCTACATTATTACTTTGTCTTAACTCTAATTAAATAATCATTTATTATATAGTTTGTAGATGATGTTTTCTTTTTGCTGTGTACGGTCGTGGCCGATTTCTCGTCGCATCCTAGCATGTGCTCTTCGGACTATGGGAAACCACGAAAACCATGTCAGGATGGAAGCTGTCTCGGAATCTCGAAGTATCATTCTTAGTTTAGAAATTTACGGGCTATTCTACACGTGTTTAGTATTACTGCCCTTTTTAGTTTTCGATGTAAACATTGGGTGGAAGATCTAGTTGTTTAATGCTTTTCATGTAGCTTTTCGGTATGATGCCATTAGCCGATATCACGTATGGGATTGTATTTACCTTTTTCTGTTTCCACATCTTCTTGATCTCAATTGCAAGTTCACTATACTTGTCAATTTTTTCTTTCCATGTAGTCTCGACGTTATGGCACATTGGGGACAAGGCAACGTCAATAAGGGGAGTTTCTTGTTTCTTCTTGTCAATTATTTAAATTTTATCCGGTCTGTTGTGATGTATATTTGGTCTGTTTAACTGTGCGGGGGCGTAATATAATTTGAAATCTTTGCTATCTAGTACTTTCTCCGGTTTGTATTTGTAGTAAGGTGTGTGTGTATCAATGAGGTTGTACTTGATTGCTAGTTTTTGGTGAATAATGTTAGCTACTTGGTTATGTCTGTAGAGGTAATCCGTTTGACATAGTGACTGGCACCCGGATATGATGTGTTCGATTGTTTCACCCCTTACACTACATTTTCTACATTGAAACGTTTACTGTCGCATCTTGTATAATGTATTTTTTTTATAATTTTTCGTTGCAAACACTCTGTCTTGAATAGCCAGCATAAAACCTTCTGTTTCTCCAAAAAGTTCCCCCCTTGTTTAACCACCTATTTGATGCTTTAATATCTACGTGACCTTTATGTAGTTCATCTAAGTCTCTTGTGTAGGGTCTTTTCTGAGAGACGTAACTCTTTTGAAGCGTCAGTTATGAGTTTCCCTTTTAGATTGACATTTTCGTTTGCTAGATTGAGTGGAGTTAATGATTTGTCAGCTAGCCCACAGCCCTATGCCCGTGTTGATTGGTTGCTCTTTGTAAAAAAAAAATTTTCTTAAATGTCTAGTTGTTTATAATATAAGTTGTTCAGATCAATTAGGCCTCGTCCTCCTTGTTCTCTTGGAAGTGTCAATCTCTCTATTGCTGATTTAGGTGATGCATTCTGTGTTTAGTAAGTGTAGAACCAGGGCCGGATTAAGACATTTGGCGCCCATAGGCTTAAAAAAAAAAAAAACGCACCCCCCCCCCCCCCCCCCCAATTTTTAACATGCTAAAAAACATAATATGCATGAAGTTAAGCTTAAAAAGAAAAAGTAGGTAACTAGTAACTAGCAATTCAACTCGATCACCACATTGTATAATTTCCCTGGCCTATAGACTCGTCCGTTGTAGTCGCGCAAATCAGGCATTGGCAAGCGTTCTTTTATTTCCTTTTCTTGGCAAAGGTGTCAATGGTGTGATCGTAATTCAAACTTAAAAATTTGTTAGTGGCGTCAGAAGTGCATTTTGGTAGGGGGGGTCAATAAAATACTTTTTGGAGGAGCGTAGCGAGCGAAGCGAAGGTTCCATTCTACTACACTGGAGAAAAAATCCGAAATGTTTTTTTTTCTTTCTTTTTTTCTGTTTGTATTTTTGTGTGTTTGTTAACACGATTCCGGTTAAACCAATACTCCAATTGCGATGAAATTTTCTGGAAGCCTTCGAAATCGCTGAACTTAGAACTGCCACGTTTTTGAACGCAATCGAAAAATTATTTCTCATAAAAATCGCAGTTGTACGATTTTAAAAAATTTCTTCGGCTTATAACACCTAGGCTACATTCTTTATCAGATTGTAATGTTTTTTTTACAGAACCTTAATTTTATGAAATAATATATTCGTGTGAAATTTGAGCGCAATTGAACAATTATTGCTTCTGAAAATCACAATTTTACGCTTTTTCGTTTAAAAAAAAATTCTTCGACTTTTTTAACACCTACATGCTTTATCCGTTTGTAATGATTTTTTTCACGGAACCTTAATTTTGTGAATACATTCATGTGAAATTTGAGCGCAATCAAAAAATTATTTCTTATAAAAATCGCAATTTTACGCTTTTTCGTTTTTAAACAAATTACGCTCATCCAAAAAACGCACCTGAATAAGCGTTTGCGAAGCTTCCAAGTAGAACTGGCCATGAAACCATGAAACAATGGTTTTAAAGTATGTCCTGGTACAATGGGTGCTCCGGCGGGGATGCCTCCCAGATAGTGCGGATCTGAGGCGCATAGCCCCAGAAAATTTTGATTTTTGACATTGCAAATGGGGGCAGTTTACTAGATTTGGCATGATTTTGTCGATAATTTTTAAGTTATTAGTTGTTGGTTGTAAGGAGTTCGACGCCTCGCCCACGGAGCCGAGTTTTGAGCATTTTGGGGGCGCTTTGGCGCCCCCAAAATGCCGGCGCCCCAGGCTCCAGCCTACTTAGCCTATGCCTTAATACGGCCCTGTGTAGAACGAGTTAATATTTCCAGCGCGTGGATGTCTGTCTGCGTCCATTTAATGATTCCGAATGAATATGTCAGTACTGGAATAGCATATGTATTTATTGCTGTGATCTTGCTTTTACCGTTTAGTTGCGTCTTGAGGATAGATTTTAGTCGCTTCTTGTATGTATCTATCAATTTTTCTTTCATTACTTTATGTTCAATTCTGGCAGCTTGTGAGAATCCTAAATATTTGTATACTTGGTTATCATCCATTACCGGTACTCCAATCCTATTTCCATCATCTAGCTGGAACTCTTCTGCCTGCGTAACCTTACCCTTTTCGATATGTAGCGTCTTACACTTGTCTACTCCAAACTCCATGCAGATATCTTGACTAAATTCAAATGTAGTATTGATTAAACTGTTTAGTTGAACAAAATTTGATGCATATAACTTTAGATCATCCATGAAGAATAGGTGAGAAATTGTGTGACATACCATATTATTGTCCTTAATTTTAAATCCGTATGTTGATTCGTTAAGCATATGCGACAGTGGGTTTAATGACAGACAAAACCATAATGCGCTGAATGAGTCACCTTGGAAAATGCCACGTTTAATTTGGATTGGATCTGTAGTTATCTGCTGGTTTTTCATATTTAGTTTTAGTGTTGTTCTCCATATCTTCATTACTGTCTTCAAAAAGTTTACAATTACTGGGTTGATTTTATATTTTGTAAAATCTGAATAAGCCATGTGTGTGGTGTTGAGTCATAAGCTTTCTTGTAGTCAATGTAGTTTACGTGAATATTCCTTTTCTTATTGTGTGCCTGGTTCATTACAGTAGAGTCGATAATGAGTTGTTCTTTACATCCCTGCGAGTTCTTACAGCATCCTTTTTGTTCCTCGGCCATGATATTGTATTCTTCGCAATGCTTATATACTTTATTTGTTATGCATGAAGTCAATATTTTATATATAGTTGGTAGACATGTAATTGGCCGATATTTACTTGGGTTATTATTATTATTATTATTATTATTATTATTATTATTATTATTATTATTATTATTATTATTATTATTATTATTATTATTATTATTACTACGATGTCAAATTGTTTTGTAAAAAATGCATGTTTTTTATTATATAATAAAAAATAAAAAAACAAAAAAAATAATTAATAGAAAATTAGAATTTGTAGCACATATTAGCCTGATGACAGTCAAGTGTTGCGGCACCAAAAGCGAGTGATGTGGCACTACGAGGGAATGGTGTGGCACCAAGAGGTACTGGTGTGACACTATGAGGGAATTATGTGGCACCGAGAGGGAGCGACGAGGCACCAAATGCTAGAGCGGAGTAAATGCTGTTAGGTTCGTGTAATGTATTTGCAGAATTTGATGCTCCCTTTTGTGTGGAGGGATGCACGAAGCGCGGTTTTATTGTACATTTGTGTGGTTAATTTGGATTCGATTGTCGTTTGTAACCAGATTCGAGATTACGAGGCTGAAGACACCACGTTTATTTTAGCAAAACATTACAAAAAAGCATGTGCTTCCAAGGATTTAGGTAAATCAATCAATTTTGGTAACCTATTCGTTTACAGGAGTGTGCGATTGTGCGTAATACATGTCCACATCATCTTAAAATCGCAAAGTAATATTTAATAATGATATGCCACTTTTTTTTATATATATCGTGGGAAACCTGTTATAGGGTGCAATTAGCCCCTCTTCAGGTGAACTAGGTATGTGCGGATAGGAAATTGAGAAGGGATGTCCGAGGGCTGTTTATGAGGACAACCTCCGAAAAAACCTTCAGTCAGGATTGCCGGTCTCGACGGGATTCGAACCCGGGACCTCCCGAAAGCTTAGCGCCCGAGCCAACACTGTCGGTGATATGCTACTGGCCACTGCCTTACTTCTACTCGTAGATATTCAGCAATAATAATAATTTACCATTACTGTCAATAATTGTCAATTAATTGGTTCATTACTTTACTTCTTTATATTATTCTATCTTTGAAAATGGCGATTCGCTTAGGCCTACATAAATCGAGTCACGATAACAATTACAATCAAGATTATCAAAATTTGATATTTTTGTTCCCACTCGTTTTGCAACATGTACTTGTTTTGTGCACATACCCACAAGTGTTCATTCACAAGTAACGTGTATGTCAACAAAACCTTCTTAATTAAATTATATTTTGTTATTTTTCGAAATGTTTACTAGTTACCTAAAAGATGTCGAGTATGACACATTGGCCACGAGAAGGACGCTCCCTTCAGGGAACTTTCATGAGAACACGTTCATTTTCCAACATCGGAAACTTGAGACTGCGTTAAATTACGCGCGCTCACTAGTAACTATCCCGACCGATCCCGACCGACTTCGACTATCCGAGCTCACACGAAGGTCTTTGCCCTTTGCCACCAGCTGATCAAAACAGAAAAGTGCTAGTGCATCACAGCGCAGCAGCTGTTGTTTGATGATACGCAGGTTAGGCACACACGTGCGAATTAAATGAAGACGATGGCTACGATATTGCAAAACAAGGCTTTCATCAGGAAAGAGATGAATCGTGTTATAAATTCTCTGTCAGAATCAGAAGTTTTACGACAGTCTGAAATCGTTGTAGCTCGTGTAAGTATTGTCAGATCAAAGATCAACGGCCAATTGGGTCTTGGCTAGCTTGCATGACTTCGCCCGCGTTGTGCATAGTGGCCCTATTATTTTAAATGTTTGCATCTGATCTTTTTCCAGATACCTACTTAAACATACACAGTTTTAACTAACCTTTCTCTGTAGGTGGTTGTGGGATTGTCTGATAAACAAAATAATGTGCTAAAATAGCGAATGTTAATCATACCGGCCAGATATACCCTGCACGTTTTTTTGTCCTGCACTGCCGTCGCTGGTGCAGGTGTTCAGCACTAACACCCTTTTTTCTCTAGGTTTGTTTTTTTGTCCTACACTGCCGTCGCTGGTGCAGGGTGTAGAACACCAACACGTTATTCTGTCCCCGTGCAACTTACACTGCGGCGTTATTTTGTCCAGTGTAAACTTACACTTTACTGCGGTGTAACACCAGCTCCAGCGGTCTGATTCTGTAAAATCGTTATGGAAGATAACGATCGTTATCCGGCACTTTAGCGACAATTTTGCGTGTCGACTGATTCTGTAAAAATGATAGCGATCGCTATGATAACGAGAAATGGCGGCCGTAGCGACTATTTTACAGAATCAGGTCGATAACGATAATTTATAACGATTGATATTTCATATCAACCGTGATCGCTATCGCTATCATAGCGACTATTTTACAGAATCGCACTGCAGAGGTGTGAAAAGATAGCGGCAACTTCAATTTAACTGTGTTTTAACCTAATGTCAACATTTCTTGTAGGCTTTATACCAGGAATAATCATGTTTTATATTACATACGTTACTTATTTCATACAAACGTAAATAGAAATCAAAGTTGTACAGAATTATTTAACTGATCAAATGATGCTACACCAAAGCGTTATTTTGTAATCCCGTAGTGTAACTACACAATCGACATTTTCCAGTCTACACCCTACACCGGCACCACAGAAAAGTGCAGGACAAAAAAACGAACCTTCTGTCTCCGTGCAGCCTACACTGCGGCCGTGCGGCGTTATTTTGTCCAGTGTAAACTAACACTGTACCGCGGTGTAACACCCTCCAGAGGTGGGTGTACAGTGTAGTGCAGTGCAGTGAAAAGATAGCGGTAACTTAAATTAAACTGTGTTTAGACGAGTGAGTGCAGCGAAACGAAGTCTTTATAACGCTACCCTATTACTCGATCGGGCCTTGTCGTGATTAATTCTGTCTGTCTGTTTGTCCGGGCTCATACGGCCGAACGGCCAAATAGATTGAGCTGAAATTTTAAACAGACATCCGTGACCAGGTAACTTAGAACTGCTAAAAAAATGAGCAAACTCCATTTTGATTAAAACCTACAAGAAATAATAAACAGAAAAATAGGCTTACCATGTTAAGGAATTCTTTTAACGACAATGGTTTTGCTTAGGAAAAAAATCACTGCCTCCTATGCTAATCGGTTACAATGGAGGCAATGGAAAAAATATTTGTAATGTAGTATGCAGTGATCAAGGTGCAAACATCAGCTCGTAAGCATGGAAGATTTTAACTCCCCGTAACTGGAGGCGAGCTCTGGCAGTCGTTTTGGGGACCTTTCCTCCTTACCTTGACCACCACCCCAGGTACTTATTCGGCTAGGGGGGTACAAACTTTTATATACACTGTAACGGAAAGGATTTCGGGTGCGCTCTTATCGATTATATCCTGGAACTAGCGCGGCGCACTGTAGCCAGCGGAAAGTTCGACTAACCTAACGAAAGTGCACCTTTAACATAAGAAGTAGGCCTAACAAGGCAATATAGCAGTGTTAACAAGGTATATAAAAGTTGGACCCCCCTAACCGAATAAGTGCCCCACCCCAACGACGACAGCTAAGACAACACGATGATGATATCAACCGATGATGACCATGACATGATAACCCCCCTTTCCTCCCCCTACCTGTGGCTGGTTCTGACCAGCATTGGACTTTCCTCCCACATCCCCTAGGCTAGAGTGGTGCACTAGGACCTAACGGTTAGCCTTAGATAGGGGGAGGAAGGGGAATGTTACCGGGTACTCAACACATGGCTCACTCACTCGTCTAACAACGACTTTGGCGTTTCCCTAGTTTTAACGTAATGTCAACATTTCTTGCAGGCTTTACACCATGAATAGGCCTTATCATGTTTTATATTACACACATTACCTTACTGTATTGTCATGAATATAAGCTTACCCTTTTTTTCATTATTTTAAGTCTCGAAGTCCCTTACCAGCTAATATTTGCATTACCATGTTTTTTTAATATTTGAACAAGAAAAGTTAGGGGTCGGCTTATATTCAGGTTCGGCCTCTATTCGGCACAATACGGTACAAACGTAAAAAGAATTCAAAATTGTACAGAATGATCAAATGATGCTACACCATAACATATTTTTTGTCTTCCTGTAGTGTAACCATAATTCCCTACACTATCGACATTTTCCGGCCTACACCCTACACCGGTACCACAGAAAAGTGCAAGACAAAAAAATGAACCTTATGATACCGGCGTTGCTACTAGTGTCGACTTAAAAGATTACTCTTGGGGTCGATAAAGGTGCGTGTCACGTGGTTAGGGGCGTGGTTTAACAAAGTAACTTGTGTTTGCTGGCAAACCAAAAGGGATTTATATTATTATTATTTAATTTATTTATTTATACAAAATAAAAAACCTTTACGTTTCTAGGCCATATAAAATATAAAGGACTTTATAGGCCTACAGAGTTTTATTAATTGTTATCATCCATAAACAAAAAAAACTACAAAACCTTTAACGTTTCTATTTAAAATATAAAGGACTTTCACCCAGAAAGGAATTTCATTAATTGTTATTAATAATGTTATTATAATAGAAAAACATAAAGAATAGAATGTAAAAAAAAAACTTGACGGCAGAGATTTGAATCAACGAACCCTCGCTCAGAAGTCTAACCCGCTACCATCCTGCCAACACCGCATTGCGATCATAAGCTGCCTTGGTGGTACGACGGTGGCCGCTGCTGTATGAGTGGTCAAATCTGGAACAAATTGTGTGAAGATTTGGCAATCACCCATCCTTTCCCATGTTATTTGCACATTTTTAAATTGCCGTTAATAATCGTAGGCCTACTAGTTGCAATGGATATTGAAAATCATGTATAAAGATCAAGAAATTCGTTCTGTATTGTCGGCTGTACTAATCTATTAACCAATTCACAAGACATTACGTCACATTTTACACTTTTACTAAGGCCCCGATTCTAAAACTTGAGCCAGATTTGATTCGTACACTCTGATCATGGTCTACATGGGAAGAGTATAACATTACGCAAATAAAATCAATCATCAATCAAGTTGGTAATGAATCCAGTTGTGGATGGTCCAGATCGTAAGAAATGCAATTATTTTGTTTGTCGAAATTTGTTTGTTTTTTATCAGAGAAAAAGTCATGGGATAGGCCTAGCTTAGGCGTTAGGCGTAAACACAACCACCTTGTTAACTGTAACTCAAAGAAAACCTACCTATAGAGCCTACCCGTAAGAGTCCCGTGCGTTTCCTTTTTACGTAAAATTATACCATTAAAAATCCATTTCTTGTCGATAGAAAATATTACACACGTCTATTTGCATTCTGTCATTTCTACAATGGACACTTGACTGCGATCCATTTGTTCCCAACTGGCAATGACATTAGGGCCTAATAAGCGCTCTTGAATGTCATTGGTTTTCCCCCTTTCATGATGGCTTCTAATTGGTACGCTCCCCACGGCCACACTGAGAGTCTAGCATATTAATTGAATGTCATTGCCATTTGGCCGACTGCACTGCCATGTGAATCATACAGAAACTGAGATATAAATTCCGGAAGTGCTTTGCTATAAGCAAAGATTTTCAGTTCTTTGTTCTTATGAAGTGAACATAACTTTGAATGTCGCGTCTACAAAATGACAGAATGCAAATAGGCGTGTGTAGGCCTAATATTTTCAATCGGGAAGAAATGGATTTTTAAAGGTATAATTTCACATAAAAAGGAAATGCACGCCGCCCCCCCACCCACCTAATTTTTTAAAAATAAAACAAGTACTATAGGCGCTCCACGCTAAGAAAGGAGATGCGCGCGCTTTCGACGGGCCAATCAGCGATCGTTATTTTAAATTGGAGCCTGCTGAATGGCTACAATTCACCCGTTAAAAGCGCGCGCAACTCCTTTCTTAGCGTGGAGCGCCTATACCTAGTTATGCCACTGCTTAGGAAAATATGCCTATTCTTTCAGGTCCTTGACCACCCAGTGTACAAATCAGCTGATTCAATTTCCGTTTATTTGAGCTTTGACAAAGAAATAAACACCGGGAAATTAGTGGAAGACATTTTCAATTCAGAGAAAAAGTGCTTTATTCCCAGGTGAGTCCGTTTGATTTTCAATTGAAACTATGATTTAGGCCTACAATAGTTCCAGTCGCCAACCGCAGCTGCACAGTCGTCGATGCACTATTCGCGTTTAAAAGCAAAGTGGCTGACATCTGGCGGTCAAGTGGAGAACTGCTCCAAGGCAGATACCGGGCGGCACCAATGCAATATTGTAGCGTCACGGTCAACCCCAGAATGAATTTACTCGATCATGTTTATTATTTAGCAAGCAAGAAAGGTCATAAAATTAGTAATACACATTTTTGTGATGCGTAATGAAACAAAAAGTCTGAATGTGTATATTATTACGTGCAATACTGTGGGTTAGATGGGAGTTCTATTCCTATTCCTTGAGACACATTTTTCCAACTTTCATCAGTTTCATGGATACCACCAACCGATAAACGATAAACCATAATGGTAATTAATTTTTTACAATGATGTGCTGTAGGCGGTATAGGGCCAAAGCGGGCTAAGAGCTATGTACCGTCTTTGGGTTTAACATTCTAAACCCAAAGATACTGTGAACCATAGTATATATTATGCAAGTCCATTAATGGTATAATTGTCATAATTGAAAAGTTGGAAAGTCCAAATTGTAGTTTGAAGGTTGAGTTGGGAAGAGGGGTTTCTTTAAAGCATAGAGAAAAAAGCTCAGCTGAAGGGAGGGGGCACAAACTTCACACACAGTGAGGACACCTCTAGCTTGTGCTTAAGTGTACTAATACGACGCGTTTCGTTACCCTGGATTTGGAACCAACACCGGGAAGGTGGCAGAGACGCCCTACTAATGACGATACGAAAACAAAGAAAACCAAACTGAAAGTGCAAGCCTAGAGTAAACTACTGGCTACACTGTTGTACACTCAGGCTAAGGTAGTTAACTGTATGAATGATAACAGATTCATTGTGACTATATCAGCCACAGTAAGGGTTCCTCCAACTTTTTGTCGGGACAGAAATCCATGAATTACACTATTCCTGCAGTCTTTGCATAAAGAGAAGTGCCTCCTACTTGCGGCAAGGTGCATGCAAATAAAAAAGTTAGAGATGGAAGGTGGAATTCAAAAGCATCGTATTATCATATTTACTATGCTCTTATCTTGCGACAAACAAACATCACATGAATTCTAGGACTTAACTAGGTGTAATATATTTAGTTAACTATGCGTATTAATAATAGAAGGCCTGTATATAAAGTTTAGTGAAGGCCGGTGCCATCCATATAACTAAAAACTTTAAATTTTTAGCTACATTGGGGTGGGGGGGGGGGCTTTTTAAATGTAAGACAATGTTTTAAGAGGTTTCAATGGCGTGACGAAACACAAATTTAATAACAAATCGAGTTTGATAATTTATTCGCGAGAACCCGCAAAAAATTACTTCCGTTGGGCGGAGGCGAAGGGTGGTGGGTGGGGGGGGTGGGGTAGAATAAATAAGGTGGGATATAAAAGTATATTACATTTACATATCATATAGGCCTAAGTAAAGGCCAATAATCATAATAAATTCGCGGTATTGCCATCAAGTTAAAATTACTGAAAAGTGAAAATACACGTCTCCAAATTACGAGATAAAGTTCCAATTTTGTTAGTTATTTTGCAGCTGAGGGTTACAAAATATAGTGAATGTCCTACCCCATCGTACCCAACTACTGGAAAGTGGAAATACTTCTAGAACTGATGCTTACAATGAAATATTATGCTTTAAAGCATGAAAAGCGCACTTGCTCCGTATGCAGCCCGTGTTTTTATCTGCCTTCGGACGGCCATGTTGGCATACGACCGTGCTGCTACCTGGTTAGGTTTTAACCGCGAATAATAGATAACCGTTCAGAAAAACTTGAGCAACAACTGCTTGTGTAAATTGCTACCAAAAAAATGTAATATTTTAAGAAGCGTGCAACTAGTTTTGTAAAGGCAAGAACTCTTAAATGTTGCATAGGCCTAACTATGTTGGATCCATAAAATTTTCCTAAACTGGATACAAAAATGCGATTAATTTTAAAATTTCATTACCTTGCAACAAGACAATAAATTTATGTGAGTTCCCAGTAAACCTATTACTTCATATAGGCCTAGTTGTTAGTGTTATACTTATTGTTAATCATTGATACCAGTAGGCCTATTGAATTATTATTTTGTTCATGTCTCAATTCATCACAATTTTATTTTTGATCTTTATATCTAGGCATATTTATTTTTTATTTTGGTAAGCCTATACATAGTTGAGAATTTGTATTTATTGTATCTGTTACTGTGTCGGTATATAACCATTTCTGTTTGAATAAATCATATCACACGTATCACACACATATCACACACAAATCATATCACAAATTAGTTGACACATTGTGTGTAAGGTATTTCGTATACCGTAGGCCTAGTTCTTATAGACAAGCAACAAAAGCAGTTTAAGCTAAACCGTCAAATTGTTTACTTTTAATTGTAGCCTACCTATATGCAAATATTGTCTTCAAATGGATAATGTATAGGCCCTACTTGGAGCAGTGGGAGTGGGACATTTTGTTATTTGTTGGTTCATTTAAATTCTCTAACAAACAATTAAATTACTCAGCAGTCTCTTTTTGCATGTGTGTTCACTACTAGAAGGGCTATCTCGTGATGACCAGTCTTGGGCACGTTCCCCCAAAAAAGAAACTTTGAAAAGTTAAGTTACTTCTGCCTAAAAAGGAACTGAGGCATTCCTTTTCAATAAAAAAGGAACTGAAACGTTCCTCGTTCCTCAATAGGAACTTGGTTCCTTTCACGTTCCTTATACCATCACTGATCTAAACAAAAGTAAATGTGAAATGAGTTAGTTTATCATTACTATTATTTATAAAAGTTAGTCCCAGGCCATCTGACGAGGGTGGCGCCTTTTTTGAAAACACAAGATGTCACATTGATGTTTTTCATACTGCAGTTTACGGTATCAGGTACAGGAATTCGACGGGATTACAATGGCAAAAGGAACTTATAAAGGAACGTTAAATTCGTTCCAAGTTCCCACGAAATAGTAACTTTGACGTTACAGTTCCTGATCTAAGAAAAGGAACGCGTTCCCATAAAAGTTCCTGAAAAAGGAACGCGTTCCTCCCTAAGACTGGTGATGACTGTAACCTACACCGACATCCTAACTTTCATTCATAGGCCTACTTACTTATTACTTCTGTACTCAGATTTAGGAAAGGTGTACCAGATATGGAAATGGTTAAACTTCATTCATTTGATGATTATATGAATTTGCCCGTTAACAAGTGGAACATTAAACAACCCCTCGATGAGGAGAAGAGAGAAAGCATCTTTGATGCAGGTTAGAAAATTTTAATTAAATCTACTTTTTATTTCTTACACAATCTAGGCCTATATACTGCTGTTTGGTTGCACTGGCCACCCGTCGCAGCTTTGTCGCTGACATACTGTGACCACCAATTTTTTTATTAATATTAATTAATAGGCCTATTTGTTTTATATATTTATTATTTATTTATTTAATTCAGCAAAAGTTAATTTACGTCACTGAATAAAACTTCTTCAGAAGAAGAATTTGTCTACCTAGATTATTTTTGGATGAGCGTAGCGAGCGAAGATTCCATTCTACTAGGCCCACACTAGAAAAAAAAATCCGGAATGTTTTTTTCTTTCTTTCTTTCTTTCCTGTTTGTATTTTTGTGTGTTTGTTAACACGATTCTGGCTAAACCAATACTCCAATTGCGATGACATTTTCTGGAGGCATTCGAAATCTCTGAACTTAGAACTGCCACATTTTTTAGCGCAATCGAAAAATCATTTCTAATGAAAATCTCAATTTTACGATTTTTTCGATTTTTAAAAAATTCTTCGACTTATGCTACATGTTTTATCCGATTGTAATGATTTTTTTCACAGAACCTTAATTTGATTAATTAATATATTTGTGTGAAATTAGAGCGCAATCGAAAAATTATTTCTCATGAAAATCGCAATTTTACGGGGTTTTTTTAATTACGATTTTTTTCGTTTAAAAAAAATCGACTTAGTAATAACTTTTTTACAGAACAACAGAAAATCTGCATACACATAGCAGCTCAATGCACCAATTACGCTCAAACAACAATGCGCCTGAAAAAGCGTTTGCGAAGCTTCCTAGTTGGATGAGCGTAGCGAGTGAAGCGAAGATTCCATTTCACTACACTGGAGAAAAAAATCCGGAATGTTTTTTTTTCTTCTTTTTTTTGTATTTTTGTCTGTTTGTTAACACGATTCCGGCTAAACCGATACTCCGATTTCGATGAAATTTTATGGAGGTCTTCGAAATCTCTGAACTTAGAACTGCCACGTTTTTGAGCAGAATCGGAAAATTATTTATCATGAAAATCGCAATTTTACGATTTTTTTTGATTTTTTAAAAATTTCTTCGACTTACAACACCTACATGCTTTGTCCGATTGTTATGATTTTTTCACAGAACCTTAATTTCATGAATTGATATATTCATGTGAAATTTGAGCGTTATCAAAAAACTAATTTTTTCTCAAAAAATCGCAATTTTACGACTTTTTTCGATTTTAAAAATTTCTTTGGCTTATAACACCTACATTGCTTTATCCTTTTGTAATGATTTTTTCACAGAACCTTAATTTTATAAATTAATATATTCGTGTAAAATTTGTGCGCAATCAAATAATTATTTCTTAAGAAAATTTCAATATTGCATTTTTTCCCTTTTTTAAAATAACGATTAATTTAAAAAAAATTAAAATTATAGTTAATTTTTTTTAAATTTAATTTAATTTAAAAAAAAATCTTCAACTAAGTAATGATTTTTGTCACAGAACAACGGAAAATCGGCATAGCACATGGCAGCTCAATGCACCAATTACGCTCATCCAACAACGCGGCGGGACTTAAGCGTTTTCCTAGTGTATATAATACCGGTACATCTTAAAACTTAATATTTTAAGTTCATAAATGAGTGAGTAACTTGATGTTACTAAACATTGACATAAGTCACTCATTACACTTGTGGAGGTTGGCAGAGATAGGCCCTATGTAGTAAGTTACAAAATATCTGCTAACTGGGAAGCTTCGCAAACACTTTTTCAGGCGCGTTGTTGGATGAGCGTAATTGGTGCATTGAGGTGCCATGTGTTATGCGGATTTTCTGTTGTTCTGTGGAAAAATCATTACTAAGTTAAAGATTTTTTAAAATTTAATTAAATTTAATACAAAATTACCTTAAATTTTAATTTTTTTAATTATTCGTAATTTTTAAAAAAGAAAAAAATCTCAAAATTGCGATTTTTATAAGAAATCATTATTCGATTGCGCTCAAATTTAACACGAATATATTAATTCATAAAATTAAGGTTCTGTGAAAAAATGATTACAATAGGATAAAGCATGTAGGTGTTATAAGTCAAAGAATTGTTTAAAAAATGAAAAAGCAAGTAAAATTTCGATTTTCATGAGAAATAATTTTTCGATTGCGCTCAAATTTCACACGAATATCTTAATTTATAAAATTAAGGTTCTGTGAAAAAATCATTAAAATCGGAAAAAGCATGTAGGTGTTATAAGTCGAAGAAATTTTAAAAAATCGAAAAAAATCGTAAAATTGCGATTTTCATGAGAAATAATTTTTCGATTGCGCTCAAAAATGTGGCAGTTCTAAGTTCAGAGATTTCGAAGGCCTCCACAAAATTTCATCGCAATTGGAGTGTCAGTTTAGCCGGAATTGTGTTAACAAACAGACAAAAATACAAACAAAAAAAAACATTCCGGATTTTTTTCTCCAGTGTAGTGAAATGGAATCTTCACTACGCTCATCCAATTACAAACAGGACAATTTTTTTGTTATAGGCTTTATTGTTGTTATTAAATACCGGTATTAATTTTTCTTTAGTTTGTATCAGTCACTCATATACAAGTCGAGCCCACTTATAGAGAACTCTCTTTTAACAAAGTTCTGGATTTAACAAAGTAATTTTAAAGCTTGTTAATTAAAAATACACGTAAAGTGACTCTGTTTTAACAAAGTTCTTTTTTAACAAAGTAAAAGTCAGTTTTTGTCAAGTTTGTTATAAGTGGGCTCGACTGTAATGATGAAAAATATGCAAATTATACATTATTGGTTCATGTTTGTGTTTGTCAATGCTGTCGTATATCGCTGTTGCTAAGTCGCGTCAAGTGTCATTTGAACTGGTACAACATTCACTATAAATAGACATAATCTACCAATCAAATATTAACTTATCTTTCAGGGAGTCTTGACCTGGTTATAGTTCCAGGATTAGCATTTTCGGAAGATGGATCACGACTAGGAAGAGGAAAGGGTTACTATGACAAATTCTTAATGAAGTGTTCTCAGGAATTTCAACAGACGCCATTCAAACTGGCACTTGCATTTAACGAGCAAATCATTAGTGTGATCCCAACATCAGAGAATGATGTGAAAATGGATGAAGTTGTGTACGCAGATTCTGTGCCAAAATGATTGTGATTAGCACAATACTTATCCCGGACAAAATTTTCCTACAAATGGAAAACAATCAATACCACATGCTGTGAATAATAAACTATTCCAATGTTAACAGTAGGGTTGTGCAAACCCACCATTTTTACTTTGAACTTGACTCGAACTTTCATTGTTTTGAAAATCGAACTTCGAACTTCACAAAAATTTTGAACCCAACTTAAAGGTATATCAAACCGTCATATTAGCTATGTTTACATGAAGGATTCAATTCTGTATTGGGATTAGATTGGATTCTGAGATGAGCGTTTACATGTCATGAATTGAACAAGGGATTCTATCAGTTTTCAATACCAAACTAATGCGATCTAGCGGTAGCTTTGAAAACTGCTTTGCTGTGTATGCTGTGCACTCGATCCAATACTCAAAACTGTATCTCAACTTTTGGGAAATTGGATCCAACCAATCCGATCCTAGTTCCAAGTGGTTACATGGATGTTTGAGAGATAGGATCGTATTCAATACCGTATTGAATCATCCATGTAAACATAGCTAATAGGTAAAATAGTGATAAGTCTGGACCGGCACCTCTACCAAGAAAGTATGTAACTTCTGGACCGGCACCTCCACCACCATTTTTTTGTTTTGAAATTTGTACCTGTAAACTGAGAACCATTTTTTGACATGTCAAATAATATGTGACCGCACACCAAAACAAAATTAGTAATACAATTTTGTTTTTAACATCTTTTTTCCGATCTTCTTGAACTGAACTCGAACTTACTAAAAGTTTGAGTTCGCATTTCAAACGTTCGAACATCCCTATTAACTAGTCTCATTGCTAAACAAGTTCATTCATATGATAGTGAGTGACAGGTACTTCCAGTCTACCCCTGTATTGGTATTGGAACTACTAGCATGCACTTTCAGGCTAATTTACTCAATGGAAGAAAAAAGACAACATCCTTGTCAGGTATTAATAGAACAACAATGAAATAATTCATAACAGGAATTTCATTCGAGGACACTGGTCTCAAATTCCATCTATGCCATCGGAATAAAGACTAGTTAACGTGGGGAGCTTCCAGTGTATAGCTGTTTTAAGTACACCCCTAAGTCGATTTTGATAAAACCAGTAACTACTACTAAAAGACTTCACTGTAAAGGTACCAGGTATACATAAATTACATAATAATAATTCAATTTATGTACGTATACATAAAATATATGACCACCAATAAAAAGCAATATACGTGGACATATACAGAAATCTTGCACAGATGATTTAAGCCTTATCCCAACTTGTGCAAATATATTACAGCAGAGCCATGATAAACAACTCTATTTAACAATGTCGGGATTTAAACAAAGTAATGATGAGCGTAGGAAGTCGGACGCGAGCACCGAAGCGAAGATTCTATGTTCCCACTCACACATGGAGAAAAATCCGGAATTTTTTTCTTGTTTATTGGCTCTTTTTTTTTCGTATTATTGTGTGATTCAGCACGATTCCGGCTAAACGATACTCCAATTGCGATGAAATTTTTATGGAGGCCATTGAAATCTCTGAACTGACTGAACTGCCAACGTTTGAGCGCAATTCGAAAATTATTTCTGAAAATCGCCATTTACGATTTTTCGATTTTAAACAATTTCTTTGACTTATACAGCTACATGCTTTATCCGATTTAACTGTTTTTCAAGAACACCAAAATTTTATGATTAAGTATTGTTGAAATTAAAGAGCAAGAAAAATTATTTCTCGATGAAAATCGAAATTTTACGGGTTTTTTCTTTAAACAATTCTTTGACTTTTTCAACTTCATGCTTAACCATGTATAAATTTTTTCAACAGAACTTAATTTTAGATTTTTATTCGTGGAAATTTAGCGCAATCGAATAATTTTTTAATATGAAATCGCAATTTACGATTTTTTAGTTTACAATTACGATTAATTAAAAAATAAAAATTAAAGTTTATTTTATTTAATTAAATTTAATTTAAAATAATCTTCAACTAAGTAATGATTTTTTCACAGAACAACGAAACTCCGCATAACATGGCAGCTCAATAGCACCAATTACCCATCACAACAACCGGCGTTAACTAAGCGTTTTCCTATTTTAAAGCTTGTTAAGTAAAAAACTAAAAATACAGTACTACTACATGTAAAGTGACTCTGTTTTAACAAAGTTCTTTTTTAACAATGTTAAAGTCAGTTTTTGTCAAGTTTGTTATAAGTGGGCTTGACTGTATAATAGGGTGGGCCGAAAAACAACATTTTTTTTTTTTTAAGTCGCAATACCGCGGAAAAGTTGCGAATTGTGGAGACTAAAAAATTTAAAAAAAAATTAAAAATCGGTTCATATCTTCCGGTCGCGCATGTGCTCTAAAGTTTTCCAAAATTTGGAATTTTTTTTTTTTTTTTTTTTTTTTAGTTGTAATACCGCGGAAAAGTTGCGAATTAGAAAGACTAAAAAGGGTAAAAAAAAAAAAAAAAAAAAAAAAAAACGGTTTATATCTTCCGGTCGCGCATGTGCTCTAAACTTTTCCAAAATTTTTGAAAAATTCACATTTTTACGATAATTTTTAACATTTTTAAATTAGCCTCTTCCCGAATGTAAAAGCTCGAATTTTTCATATTTTAAATTTTCTTCTATGTTAAAAATATTAAAAATTATCGTAAAATGTGAATTTTTCAAAATTTTGGAAAAGTTTAGAGCACATGCGCGACCGGAAGATATAAACCGATTTTTTTTTTTTTTTTAATTTTTTAGTCTCCACAATTCGCAACTTTTCCGCAGTATTACGACTTTAAAAAAAAAATGTTGTTTTTCGGCCCACCCTACTGTATAATAATATGTGAATAATGGGCTCCTACTCATAAGACAATTTAGTATGACCGGTACAGCAGTACTGGTATACCGTATATGTATATAATATATATTGTAGGCTGTCGTGATCTATTTTATTTTTCACACTTTACGGGAATAATTGTGCGTTGTTATATTTGTTTTAAAATATTTAACAATTAAGAATGCGTGATTATTTCCGTAAAGAGAAAAATGACATAACTTACATAATATATATTTAACCTTGTTCTATAGTAGGGGACTATGACGCTGCTATGATGATATTATAGACAGAAATGTAAAAAGTTCCTCCACCGGGGATTGAACCCGAGACCTTAGACTATTCGGGCCCTGCTCTTAACAACTGAGCTATGAAGACACTAGGTTAAATTATATATATTTGTATAGATCTACCAACACCACAAAAGCCCTGGCCAAAACGGACGAGTCGAAGTTGTCTTGAATGCAGGCGAAGAGCGCATACGCGCGTGCCGTGAGTGATCGGCAGAGGAGCTGGAGCAGCGAGGTCATCGCTCCCGCCGTATGCCGTAAGGAGATGTGTTCCTCACGGCTGCCTGCTAGAACTGAGCCGTACGGCGCCCGTATCTACGGAACTCCCCTAAAACCGAGAATGAACTTGGCCCGGAGGCGCGCGCACGTAATGGCGCGGGCCACAGTGGTCTTGGTACATCTATATCTCATGACTCTCTCATTACACAATGGTAATTAAGTGATTGCTTAATTGGTGCTCTTGTAATGTGCATGATTACAGTCAGACCTGGGTATAGTAACGTAACAAAAATAATGCGTTACTGTAACAAAATTACTTTTTACAGTAACTTGCCAGTAATTTAAGAGGATGGGATAGTCGCGAAATTAAAAACCACGCGAAATTACAGTTTTTTCGTGATATCTCGAGAACGATGCAAAATATCTAAAATCTTATTCTAGACCGAATTGTGGTTAATGTAATGCAAGAAAAAATATTGTAATGTGAGGTTAATTATGTTTTTTATTAGAAATTTAGTTAATTAAATTTATATCTTAAATACAAACCGCACCGATTACTGTATTATATTTGAATATTTTTTCTTGCATTATATTGTTCTAACAAAACCACAATTCGGTCTAGAATCAGTTTTTAGTTATTTTGCATCGTTCTCGAGATATCACGAAAAAACTGTAATTTCGCGTGGTTTTAATTTCGTGACTATCCCATCCTCTTAATTACAATTTTCTCAATGTAACGGAAGAGTAATTTCACTACATTTATCATTGTAATTTGGCGTTAGCAACGCATTACTTTTGCCGCGCAGCCCGCGCCTTTGTGTATCAAATATCATTCACTGCGCCAGTGCGCCTGCTGCCTTTCTACGTATCGTCCGTACGTACTGTACACAAAGGTACAAGGCTGTGTACTAGGCCTATTTAGGTACCCGTACATGTAGGTAGTAGGCCTAGATAATAGTAGTAGGCCTACTAGGGCTGTACGAGCCTCGAAAATTTGAGTCTAGACCCTACATCGAGCCCTAGGCCTACTGTATCATCTTTCTCTATCGCTTGAACAATGTGCATGTGCATGCAGCATTTCCAACATTTCGTAGGAGATTTCGAGTCCGAGTTTTTATTTCAGAACCTAGCCATGTTTACTTTTGGTACTTCCACTTACCGCTATGACGAGCACCGTTGACGACGTAATTATCTACTTGACATCAAACATTCAAGTCTTTGTCAAAGAAATCGATAGTCAAATTGTTACACTTGTAGTGTAGTTACAACATTTCGCCGATAGACGTCACCCGCGTAATCAATAATTTACTACACATCTATACGTCGATATCTACAATATATCAACTCGTTTAATTATGACAGCCAGAAAAGTGAAGCATTTATATAGGCCTCACTGATCTGATCTCTGTGATAGGCCTCCGCTGGTTTTAAAGTGTGGGCGTTAAATTAAAAAGTAATTTTTGAAAGTAATTTCAGTACTTTTTTTCATAAAAAGTAATGTAATTTCATTACTTTTTTGGAAAAGTAACTATGTAGTAATTTAGTTACATTTTGTCTGAAGTAATGAGTAATGTAATTTCATTACTTTTCAAAAAGTAACTTACCCAGGTCTGATTCCAGTATAGCAGTCTACTACTTGAGACAGCATGTATATAAAATGGGGGCGCGCCGTTTCATCGACACTTCGTTTCATCGACACCGCCGTTTCATCGACAAATTCATTTAATATTTGAAATGTTCGTGACCACCGTTTCATCGACACCTCCGTTTCCTCGACAAAACTGTGAGTAGTAGCTGGTCTGAAAACATCGTCTGGCGCGCGGATTTTGTATTGCTCCTAACATAAGTTTGCTTCACAAATGTAGGCCTAGTTCTTGCTTGTAAGTTATACGATGTGATATGAATTTTCCAAAACATTAAGTATCGTTATTGTATGGTTATTGTATAGTTGATAATACACATACATAGATTTATGAGCATATTAATTAAGTGCCGCATGCAACTAGACGTGTTATTAACGCTTTTTGCGTGTATATAATCTATATTCGATAAAAATGCCAAACTAATTTAAATTATGCACTGTAAGGTTGGCCAAATATGTGGCAATTTAAAAAAATAATGGTGACTTCAATTTTTATTAAAATACGTTTAGTTTTCATCTTCCAATGCATATGTGTAAAATATAACTTGTATAATGAAATATTACTTACTGATTTGAAAACCTCCGTTGTAAAAACACATTTTTCGGTTATACTCCAACGGTATATTTTTCGAGAAAATGTGATTGTAATGTAATATCTGTTTCATTACGTAAAAATTAAATCAAGGTATGGACTGTTAAAACCCAAAGAAGTTTTCGACGTGACGGGTAATTGTCCTCCTTTGTGAATTAGTTTGTATCACTGACCATGATAGAGGTAAATTTAAAAATAAACAATTAAACAAATAAGAATGCACTTTGCATGATGTTTAGCATTGCTTCACTGCCAACCTTCTCTTCATCCTTTTCTCTCTCTCTCTCAACTCTTCAAGTACAAATCCACATCTTGGCCGCAGATGTATTCATTAGATGTTTACACTGTACCACGTAAATGTTAATTGAAATACCCAAATACGTGAGCACATACATGGATTGTTCAGTTGCCTTTGGCGAACAATTGCGCTTTTAACTTTACCCACAATATGATTGAATGAAAAATAGTACGAGCAATATTTGATAAATTTTGCTGTAAGGGTCCACGCAATGAACAATATCATGCATTATTTACAACAATTAGTTACATTTGTTCCTTGAACCAGTATCTAATAAAATAAAAAATTTGATTTCTCAAATGCGTGAAAACACGCAGTCAAAAGCATATTTAAGTATGATATCTATTGAATCATTGTGTATGAACTTCTGAGAACAATAATTATACTAATAGTCCTTCAGAAGATTATAGTGTCTAAAGCTGCAAGTAATCCTAGTAGTTAGATACGATTATATTTAAAGCTATTGTATCGGTTTCTAAATGATATTTTAAAATCAAAGGAAAATTACTGCAATGTTAGATAAAGTGAGGTCAAATATAACAGGAAAATATATTTGGTAATTTTTTGGGGCGGGGCGTAACCTAACCAAATTTTGTGACAAACGTAGAAACTCTGAGCTTGGTGCTGCAGTTAATTTAGAGCGACGTTACATCGTTGCCTTCCACCTCATTATAAGGAAAAACAATTTTCTCAAATATCGTTCGATGTACGATTTTCTTTGCCAGACGGTACAAATGTTTCGGTCGCTATCGGGTTAACCGGCATTTTGTTTTGCATAGATACTAGTGCATAGTACTAATCGAAAATAACCCTTTATAACATTGTGTATTGAAACTGTGCAAACATAATATACACTCAAACACGCAAAAACAATAACATGCATTCCAAATTCACACCCCTACTTGGCAAACAAATTATGAAATGCAGATTAACTTTCAATAGGAAAAAATATATAAGCATATATTTGCATATGTAACATTAGACACCCCTACTGTCTAAACGCCCTAGGTGTCAATTGACAAACATGCATGCATGGAAAGAACATATGAGTTCAACTGTAAGAACATACAGTGTTATATGGGTGCCCGCTCTGCCCTGAAACTCACGTATTCCGCTGGTTAGAGAAGATGGAGGGTTCGAGAGGTAGTGTAACGGCTTCGTTCGCCTCGACGTCTGCTCGGCAGTCCGGATTCGTGGAGGAACCTATATGACTAATGATATGACTGTCAAGGTACACCGTCCTTTCGGATGGGACAGTCAGCAGTTGGTCCCCTTGGTACTTTTCAAAAGGATTAGGCTACGTGCCGGTACCAGGTTTCGTTCCTCCCTTCTGTTCATACTTCATCCTCATCTATCACCACTCATCGTCTCGAATAGCCGAAGAGCATTATGTTAAGCAATATCCAATCCAATCCATACAGTGTAATTAGTTCGAGGTGGTGATTTACATTCAGATTTACAGACAAGGCCACCACAATATCCTAACAGTATGTATCTTTTCGTACAATCCGTATATACTACTGACAAATCCGAAGTTGTATTACGTATGTAACGGTCATAAATATTAACTAAAAGGTTGTTGTTGGATTGGTTGATTAATCTATAATCTCCCTTATAGTTAATGCTTATGTCCGTTACAAATTTAAAAGAGTAAAATGCACACACAAATTAATGTAGGCCGATATAGTAGCTAACTAATATATAAAGACTAAACGCAGAAAGAAAATGCTGCATGTGATATTCAAGTGGTAAAAAAGACTCATATGGCTCATTTATGTCAAAAAGCCCAATAGTAATGTAAATAATTTAGACGAAAGAAAGATAGAAAGAAAGAATTAATTTAGCCGATCCTTGCAAGCTGTAGCCTCTGTAGATACAGAGATGTAGCCTACAGCTGATCATTGATCAAGGATTCTGTGGTGTACAGCGGGCTGCCTACGCGTCACCTTGCAGGCTGACCGTGGGGTGCTGCGGCCTAGCGGCGATAACTGGAACTGCGCTGCGAGAAGCGAAAGGAACGCGCCCGCTTTGCTTGCCCGCTTTGCCCATTTCAGTGCTACTCCCCTAATGCCGTAGCATTCTAGTTTTTTTATGAGCATGGTATGGTTCACACAATCAAATGCCTTAGATAAATCCATAAATACTGCCATTGTTTTGTTGTTATTGTCAATGCTTTTGATCGTGTTATTTATAAAGTTGGCTGCTGCAGTTATTGTTGACCTTTTTCCCGAAAGCCATGTTGCTGATTTGAGATCAGGTTCCATGATTCCAAAAACTTAGTAATTCTCCTGTTAAAGGCCATTTCAAAATTTTTTGAGAAAGCTGGTAGCAATGCATGGTCTAAAGTTCCCTACATTCTACACTATCATTTTTTTAGGAATAGGCATTATTTTAGCAATTTTTAACTTTTCTGGAAATTCACCTACCATAAATGAGAAGTTTATAAGAGGAACTAGCGGAGTTAGTAGTTGACTAGCGCATTCCTTTATCAAGAATGGAGGAATTTCATCGTAGCCAAATGATCTCTTATTTTTTAATTCCGATATTATATTTTTTACCTCGTGTTCATTAACAAAATAAAGCGTCATTTCTTGGTCTAGATAGCTTGGAAGGTTAATATTGGTTTCCAAAGTTTTCCTAACATCATTTCATTACTAACAACCATCTCTGCGACTGAAGAGTAGTAGTCATTAAGTGTGTTTGCAATATCACTTGGGTCAGTGTGGATTTTGCTATTATGGGATATGGATGAAATATTAGACTTGTTACTGGTAGATTTGCTACCTCTTTCATTGTTTACTGTCTGCCAGAGTGCCTTCATTTTATTTTCAGATTTATAAACAAACTTTTGTACTGCTCTTGCCTTTGCGGATTTGATTACTTTCCTATAAGTCTTTTTATAGTTTCTAATATAGATTTGGGTTGATGTTTTACTTATTTTATTTAAGCATCTTGCATATGTTTTAAGCTTTCTTTTAGAGTTCAATATTCCCTGAGTAATCCAATTTTGATTGTGCTTGTTTGGCTTTATTTTGATTTTTCGTTTTGTACAAGCTGTGTTGAAAAGGTGAGTAAACCTACTTACAAATGCATCATACTTGGCATTTATAGTGCTTGCTCTATATGTTTCTACCCACTGTTCCTTGTCAAGGAGAATTTTTAGATAAGGTAAATTGGGTTTAATATCCCTACCTACAGTATATTTTTGCTGCTGCCTATTGCACCTTGCCTGGGTACTGTACACCTCTATCGTCTGCCCAAAATGGTCAGACACTGCAGTATTTATGACAGTAGATTTGTAAAGGGTATTTTTAAGGTCTGTTAGTATGTTGTCAATAAGTGATACGGATGTGGCCGTTACCCTGGTCGGCTCGTGGATAGTTTTTTTAAGATTATACATGTTAAGAAAAATATCAAGTTTGCAAGTGGTTGCATTGTTTACTAGAGTATTTATATTTAGGTCTCCGCAGATAATAATATCATGCTTCTTTCTCTTAATCTTGTCTAGAAGTTGTGAGATGTGGTTAAAGAAAGTGCCGGTTTCCACTGGGGGATCTATATACAACAATTAATATTATGCTTTTATTGTGGTAATTTACTACTGCTCCTGCGTATTCAAAGTCTTTTTCTATTTCTAGCTGTTTGTTCGTCCCATGTTTTAGTTTCTGGATATCTATCCCATGCTTTGCACATATCACGATTCACAACAACAGAAGCTGTCTACTATGATGTAACCCGGAAGTGTGTACTCTTCCATTTCATGTTGCTTTAATGAATGTTCAGACATACATATGATGTGAGGAGATTCTTCACTTGTGATAACTTGTATCTCCAGTGGTTTATTTCGAATACTCTGGACATTTTGGTGTAGAATTTTAAGTGATTTTGGTGTTGGTGTTGCTGTATTCGGCCTTATATTTTTGTTTTTAGTATTTAGAACTAGGTTAGGACTATAGGGAACCTAAGTGGGCGTTGTCCGGTTCTCTCCGGTCAGCGTGGTATAGGCGATTAACCCGTGCTAAATGTTTCGTAAGCGATAGCGCGAGAACCCGACCACGGACCGGAATTATATTCATACTGTAAGAAACTATAATCTTTCCTCTTTGCGTGGATATACATAACTCTGCTCTATCACAAATATTAGTGACATTTGTTTTGAGTTGAAGTGAACTCTACATTTACACTGTTGCCAAACCTTCCAAACTGCTCATGAAAAAGCACGTTAAAACATTTTGTCCGTGGCATCAGCATAACATTTGGTATCCGACTTGCTTTTGGCTACTGAGAGGTCACTGGGTTGTACTAGATTATACATTACTAATAAAATATTCTTTAATGTGCCAACAAAATCTTGAATGCGAAGTACATTTAGCAACCATGGACAGGCGCGTGGTATGCGAGGATGCCACAGCTGCACACAACGTGGCTGCGTCTCGCTTAGGTTGCCGCTCAGTCAGAGTACATTTGCGACAGCGCGCAAACATGGGTCCATTTAACTCATAATAGTTTGAATTTAGGAAGCGTCATCGAGCAAAGTAGAACGCCATCATCTTCTTTACAAAATTATGCATCTTGTGATGTTATTGGTTTAGATTTCTTTTGCGCGAGTCAAAAGATACGGCGAGTTACATTTTCGTACCATGCTAATTCTTATGGGCGCTGAGACCAGAGAGAACCAATTTCCTTCCCGCCTTCAAAACTTAGGTTCCCTATAGGGTACACACAACTACGTCACAAATCGAGGGGAATGAGGGGTATTCTCCGTTTTGAGCCCAACTGGTGGACAAGCAGCCATCGGTTCGCAAGTGGACGCCTGCTGAACGTCGCACAACTTATCACGCTCTAACTTTTATCCTATTCATTATTGGGGAAAAACTTAAGAGCAATAATATTTAGCAAATATATCATTCCTTCTAATAGCGATTACTTTGAATTTTTACACGGCCGTTAAGTTGTTATTTCGATGTACATATTAAAATAAAATTTTTAGACTTTTACTTGTTTTTTTATGAAATTTAATAAAACAACTTCAATTGACAAAAATCTAGTGATCGGATTTTGACAAGACCGCTTTCAAAAAATTCATCGGACTGTTTAGACAAGAAATAAATAAACTTTCTAGATAGAAAGTGCACAGAACGAAAATTTATAGCATAGGGTAAAACGCATGGTATGTGTTTTCATCTAAAATACGCGCTTTTGACGTGCGGATGAGCCGTGAAAAACTGCACGCTATGCTGTAAAATTTTGTTCTGTGCTTTTTCTATCGAGAAAGTTTATTTATTTCTTGTCTAATTAGTTAGATGCATATTTAGAGAGAATTCTTTTTGAAATCCGATCAGTAGTTTTGTGTCAATTGAAGTTGAAAAGACTTAAAGATGTTGATAATTTTGTCATTTATAATGCGTACATTGTTATAACAAGCTAACGGTTCTCTAAAAAAAATCGAAATAATCGCTATTAGAAGAAATGATATGTTTGCTAAATATTATTCCTCTTAAGTTTTGTCCAAATAATGAATAGTATAAAAGTTAGAGCGTGATATTTGTTGAGCCGTTCATCAGGCGTCAACTTGCGAAATGAGGATGCTTGTCTATCAGTAAGATCCGCGCCGAGCTGTGACGTCACGTGTGTGTTCCCTATTCTGTTTTGAATTTAGAGTGACTGATTGTTTGGTTTGGTTCGTATCTGGTTTATTTAGATTTGGTTTTGGGTTAGTATTAGTATCTATGGTTTGGGTATTGGTAGGGGGGGGGACCCGAAAAGGAATACATTTATGACCAGTTTTAGTTACCCTTTCTGGTTGTGTGCGGGTATTCGGATGGCTATCCCTCGTCAGCTGGGCCACATCCTCTCCATGGTAATTTGGAGTTTCCTGTAGGCCTACTGGGCCTGTGGTAACGGAGGTCTTGACCGGATCTGGGTTTGTTTCGTGGATCCTGGCGTTAGGTTTTACGGTCTCCTTGGACGGCACCTCGGCTCCCTCCGTCTTCTCGGCTGGGTCCTCTGCTTTCTCCGTAACTGGTAGCAGTGGTGTGGCGAACTTCTAAGAGTGATCGGTGCCTACAATATTTTAACTACACCCACCCCCTACTTTCGTGGGCAACAAGGGGGTCTGGGGGCGTGCCCCCCAGTTTAGCCCCGCAGGGAATTTTTTCAATTTTGATGATCCTAGAATGAATTTGGTGCGTTTTACCAGCAATTAATATGATTTTATAGATGTTGATAGCCTCATTTTTATGTAATGCAATTTGAATGAAATCGCTGAAAATATATATATATTTTTTGAACTCATAAAGCCAACGGTTTGTTATTCTTTTTTGTCTACCCCAGATTTTTTAGCCCCGCAGGGAATATTTTTAATTTTGGTGATCCTAGAATGGATTTGGTGCTTTTTACCGGCAATTAATATAATTTTATTAGACGAGTAAGCAAAGCGAATGAGGATTACTATTCAAGATAAACGGCGCTTATTCTGTGACTCTGTGCGTGTGTGTGCTAGTGTGAACTATAAAAATCAGCCGAATCGCTGAACAGATTGCGCTTATGTTTTAATTGTTGAACTCATAAAGCCAACGGTGTGTTATTCCTCTTCGCCTCCTCGTAGCGGCAAAGCCCCAGAATTTGGAAAAAATACACATTAAGAAAGTAATCATTGAAGAATTTAGTACCTACAAGAGGAATCCGGGGGCCTTCCCATTTGAAAAGAAATTGTATGTCCTAAATCGTTAGATAATCTGTGCATTTTGGAAATAAATTTGGTTATTTTGTTCGTTTTCTCCGTTTATTGGCAGTGCCATTATTTAGGATTTAGGAAAACTACTGAAACGCATAATAATGAAAACTAGGGCTCCGTGGGCTTGCCCCCGGGAAAATGATTATTTAAGGTTATTTGGTACAAATCTGTGAGTTTTGAAGAAACACTTTGCAATATTTGAAGAGAAAAGATACGATTTTATTCTTTTGCGGGCAAACTTACTGTCTCGATTTCATTGAAATCAATGCATTTTTATCTAGAAATTGTACTGGAAATACTTCAATTCAAATAGGTCCAAGAATGTTCTTCTTATTGCATTCACGACGTCGATAATCCTGCATCGTATCATAAGACGGTATTAAAACAGAAAACTCGAAAATGTCTAGACTTCCTCCATGCCACCAGTTGTATTTAATTTATAAATTCCTCAAATCAATCCATTCAATCAAATGAAATAAGTTATAGTATAACGATAACGTGTCTACTCATTTAGCAGAATTGTTGAATTGCTACTGTTATCAGTTGAGTTAAGAACTACTGGATGAATATCCATCATTCATGTTGTCTGCATTTTTACTAAAAATTCATGATTCATGACAAACTTTTACAACAGTCCAGTAACACTCTAAGGTAAGTAAAGAGCTGTAGCCATACAATTCAGTAGGTGTGATTATAACAATCAAATAGACATATAAAGTATACAAAATATTAATTTTATTAAAAAGTAAGGGGTGGGTGGGTCTCTGGGGGACCACCCACCCACCCTTTTGGTATCGGTGCCTGGGCTCCGATTTGGTATGTTCGCCACGCCACTGACTGGTAGGATTGAGATTGGTCGGTAATTATTAACCTCTGTTGGGCAGCCACTTTTAAATATTGGAGTAACCTTTGCCACTTTGAGATTTCCTGTGGAATCTGCGACGTTGGACTGGTCTGACAATACGGATGTCTGCAGGGTTTCGCCTGTTCTGCTCTGGGTCCTTTCAGTGGCAGTCCCAGCTGGAGTATAGCCTCGCCGCCTGGAATCCCTTCATCTACCGAACCTTGGGGTTGGGCCACTGATGCGGCGGTCAGCTGTGCTCCGACTATTTTTCCGCACTGGGTCCATAAGTTGTTTGTGTGGTAAACGAGTGGTTAAAAATGTGCGTAAGAGGTTCCACAATTTGGGGCGCACACTAAATACTTACCTTATACTGCATATACATCCTTAAATCAGTCCTATTTTTTAAACAAACTTTCAGTCACTAGAAAAAAATTATGAAACTCATTCACACCAAACACGGCAACAAAATGACATCCATATAGACCACCATAATAGTAAACTAGCTCAATTAATTCTAACTATATAAAAAATTAAATTTTAATAAACCCCCGAAAGAAATTAAAATAATTACATCCATAAATAGTTTAAAAGATAAAGTAGTGAATTCCTACTAGACAAAGCATACTATTCTTAGGCGCATTTTTGGAAGATAATAGTATCTAAACACTTGTGAAAACACAACATCAAATCACAATGAATGTGATTATGACCTGTATTATATTACCCAATACTAAAATTTGTGTATTCATCATATTATCATTATTATTGTATATAGCCTATATTCTAATGAGTGATGACTACTTATCACATTATTGTATAGGCCTGTATTCTATTACTTCATACTATAATTATTGTGTAATAACACATCATTATTATTGCACACATATTCTACTACTTTGTACTATAATTTTTTAATAATTAATCTATATTCTATCTTAGTCTACGGTACCTGACTGTTACAGGTTAAAATTGAGTCTAATTAAATATATGTATTATGTATTTATCTATGGCAAAATCAATAAAACTATCTATCTATCTATCTTATCTATCTATCTATCTTCTTTATTACCAGCATTGGTATATAGATTATATAGATGTTAAATAAGACTAAGAATAAAAGTTGTACAAAATTTTAATCATATTGGATAGGCTACAAAATTATGTTTGTACTTGGTTTGTATTTGTAATGAATTTTAAATTAGGCGCCAGCACTGCCGCCTGGAATCTGGACCCGCATTTTGCATTTTGTTGGTGGTGGGGGTGGAAGAAGATCATGTGACGCCATTGCTTAAAAACTCTGGAAACTTTTCGGAAATTTGGTTGGTTTTTTAATAAGGTAAGCTATGAAAAATTGTGGTGTGTATTGCGAAAACACCTTATTGGTTTAGGTTAATATCGTTTAACCCTACTAGCTTACTTTTAAGACGTAGGCCTACCCTAGGCCTAGGGGCTAGGTACTGTAGGGCCCTAGAATTCATGAATGGAAATTTTGAGGTTAAGGCCGATGCACAATTGCCCGAGACAAGCAAACTGACGGGAACAAATCAAATAAAAAGGACGTTTCTGAATTCTGTTCTTGGTCTCATTACTTGGTCTTATTACTTATTGCTTGGTCTCATTACTTGATCTTGGTCTCGTTGAAAATACCACACTAGTGTCATTCTAGAACATGGCGGCCTCGGGAGTTGATCGAAACACTTCCAAATCACGTTGAGTAGGCTAGGCCTAGGCCCTAGCCAAGTAAGTTATTAAATGTTGGTAATAATATTAAAATAAATAGTACAGAATCAAATTTGATATGGAAATGGTACGGTATGTAAATACACGTTAATAACGTCCGCCATGATCAAGACCTGAATCTAGTGTGCACTTTCGATTCTTATTCTTATTACTTGATTTCAATCAGTCTTGATTCACTACGTATATCACAGCCCTCAATCCGAATTGACTCAAGTCGGTTCGAGTTCAATTCGGTTTGAGTCTCTTGATATACACACTCGATTCGCATTGAAGTCAATCCACTTTCCAAAGTGGACTGACATGAGTAAATTGCTTGATATACAGTTCAATACGCATTCAATACGGATTCAAAACTGCCTTAGAGATATAGATTTCGGTGAATACCATTATTAGGCAGACGGTGTTTATTACATGTTAACAATAAAATGGCGTCTTGGAGGCTTAATGAAGACATTAGGCTTATATTTACGTAGCTATAGGTAGAGATACAAGTACATAGTATTTTCAAGTGTTATTCATAGAATCTTGTAGCATCTATTTAAACTGCCACAACAACACTTCAATTCGAATCGAAATAGGATTGAGGAAGTCGTTTCGAATGTCCGTGATATACACTTCAAGTCAAACCGCATTGAACTCAAACCGAATTCAGTCAATTCGGATTGAGGGCTGTGATATACGTAGTGATTATTGTGTTGTCCTGACTATTCAGAGCTACTTGTGACGTCACGGATGAAACTGGGTGATTGATGACGTTAATTCGTGACGTAAATCGAGACCTAGACCTAAGGTTTTCCACTATTCAGAAAGGTCCTAAGTGTGTTAATTAAATTTGTTTTTCTGCATATATGTATTTAATTTATTGAGTATATTACGCGCGTATAAAGCATCAATCAGCTGATAAAATAGTTTTAGGACGTGTAGGCCTACATCTTGATTCCGATTGGTTCCGGTAACGTACGGAAAGTTAAAAACTTGGTGATGTTCCCGTTGTCGTTGCCGGGAAGCTTTATTGTGCATCGTGTCGTAAGTTAACATGTGATTCAACTTTCTTCCCGTTATCGTTACGGGCAATTGTGCATCGGCCTATGTTAGGCCTATATTCTTTATGGTAGTTTCTTTTCATACCCCTAGGCTAGAGTGGCGCATTACTAGGAAAACGCTTAAGTCCCGCCGCGTTGTTGGATGAGCGTATATGGTGCATTGAGCTGCCATGTGTTACGCGGATTTCTGTTGTTCTGTGAATAAAACATTACTTAGTTGAAGATTTATTAAAATTAAATTAAATTTTTCAAAATAATTAACTTAATTTTTTTAATTAAATTAAATTGAATAAAAATTAACTTAATTTTTTTAATTAAGAGCCTAATGCATAGACAGGTTTCAGGCGCGGCTGCAGAGTGTTAGAAATAAAATAACAAGCTCTACAGTTATGATCAAATAATTTATGAAAAAAATTCAACCATATCAAAAAAAATTTGAACAATGGGGTTTTGTCTATTTTTTTTTTTTGGTCGGTTTTTGCTTCGGAAAAAAATGAAAACTTGGAACGGGATGATGAACTTTACTCCCCATTAAAAATAAGTTTTCCATTTTTCTGACAGCGCGGTTTTAAATTTACTATTCTGAAACTGTGGTAAATTTTGATATTGTTTAAACAATATTAGGGTCAAACGTTAAAAATTACACTGGGAACCCAAAGTCGTTTTTAAAACACGTGAGTGACCCCTGTGTTGAGCCCGGGGGTTCTTACTTTTCTTCCCCTACCTTGGCCTACCTAGCCTTATAGGCTAGAGGGCGCTTTAGCCCTTTACGTTGACGGGGGCCCCTCCCGTTTCCCCAATTTAACTTTAAAAAAACTTTATTTATGCGAAAAATTTATCAAAAAAAAAGCAAATTTCCCCGGGTACTCCCCACTGACCCTCACTCGTCTAACTACGACTTTGGCGTTTCCCTAGCTAGTTGGCAAAGCGCCCCTTTTAGCCCAAAAAAGTGGGAGACGTGGGTTCAATCCCCGGTCGGGAAAGATTTTGTAATTCTAGATTTTATTTTAAAAAAAAATTAAACATGTTTTTGAAAGCAATAACGCAGTGTAGTCCATCTCTGTGGGAATGGGCCTACTATGGAAAAAAAGCCAGTACGAAAATAGGGGGAAAAATTTCAAAGGTTTACTCAATCTACGAGGGGAATTTTGGGGGTACCTTGACGTCCCAACATTGATGACCTTGCATGGGCCCGGGATTTTCACGGCCAGGCAAAAACAAAAAAAAAAATTCTTTTCCAAAAAAATTAAAAACATTGTCGGGGTTAAAAAAATTCTTAAAACTTGGAATCTATTTTTCAGGGTTTATTATTTCTTGAGGTTTAAATCGCAATGAATTTGCGATTTTGTTAACAGTTTTCTAAACCTTTCCCGATGTCTGTTTAAAAAATTTCAGCGCAATTGTTTACGATTCGGTGATTTTCAAAGACACACACCACACACACACGCAGAAAAAAATTAGGGCCGTTTAAGTCGAAGGAAACCCCTAAAGTTCGCTTACGCTCAAAAATGTTCAATCAGTAAAAGTTTTCATAAAAGGTACCAAAACGGCTTTAGAAGTAGGCCCCAAAATGGGATTTGATGGTTTCCCCCAGAGTTCCGGTCTGTGCGTTAGGCGCATTACAAACCAAAAACACCAAAAAAAACAACCATCCCCCAAAAAAACGGGGTTTTTTTCAAAACCCCCGGGGGAAAAAAAATTCAATTTTTAAAAAAATAATTAAACATTTTTTTAAACAAAAAAATTTCCCACCCTTCGGGAACCCTAGGGAAAACCCCCAAAAAAAGTTTTTTTAAAGGTTACCAACTAAAAACCACCCAACTTTAATGCCGCATGGGCCCACCCCACCCCAGGCAAAAACAAAAAAAAAAAATTCTTTTCAAAATAAAATTTGGTTAAAAAATTCAAAAAAACACAAAAATTTTTAAAAAACCAAAAAAACACCAATAAACCAAAACAAAAAACAAAAAACACACACAAAAAAAAACAACACACGCAAAAAAAAAAAAACCAACAAAAAAAAAAACAAAAAAACCCCCCAAACCAACAAAAAAAAAAAAAAAAAAAAAAAAAAAAAACCCAAAAAAAAAAACCCCCACAACCCCAAAACCAACAAAAAACCCAAACACCACAAAACAACCCACAAGGGAAAACCCCCCAAAAACCAAAATGTCGAGCCCTAAACCTCCCCTAAAATTACTTTTTTTTTTTAAATTTTTCTAACGGGGGAACCATAGCAAATTAATAAAAAGCATTTTATCTTGGGAAAGGGTTTTAAAAAAAAAACAAAAAAGGGGCTTTTTTTTTAGGAAAACGTTTTTTAAAAACACTGCATCCACCCTTTTTATTTCATGAAAAAATTAACTATAAGCAAATATAA
Organism: Sweltsa coloradensis; assembly: GCA_024449915.1. Taxonomy (NCBI): domain Eukaryota; kingdom Metazoa; phylum Arthropoda; class Insecta; order Plecoptera; family Chloroperlidae; genus Sweltsa; species Sweltsa coloradensis. The sequence goes on from JAMZAV010002638.1 coordinate 68,939, forward strand.
GTAAATGTTTACTTTTTTATTTCATGATATTTGAAGTGAAGAATAAATCAGGTGACCCCGGGGTTTAAAGGTACGTCCCGTTTTTTTAACACTTGTCCCGGTGTCCCAAGAAACTAATAAAAATTACTTTTTTGTCCCTTTTTGAAAATTTTAGTAAAGAAAGGACCTGGTATTTTTTTAAACTTTTCCCGTGCTTTGGAAAGATAATTTTTTATAAAAATATTCCCCTTGATAATATTTATAGTAAAAACAATGAAAAAGTTCTTCCACTTCCAAAAAAAAAATTTCCCATTTTCTCTGGGGGTTTGCAAAGTTTTATTAAGGTTTTTGGTTGGAGGTGCCGGGCCCCCCGCGCTCGTTTTGTGAAAAACGAAAAAAAATCGTAGGCCCTATACTTTTTTTGCGTACCTTAAAAAATGCTGAAACTTCCCTTTAATAAAAATTTAATAAAAAGTCTTATGATAAAAATTTTTATATTCATTTGGGGAAGTTTTGAATTTTTCGGGGGAAAAAAAAAATATAAAAAAAATATGTCACTTTTTGGGTTTTTTGTGCACAAACGAAAAAAATTGATTTTTTATAAATTTTTACTTATATTCAATGCCAATTTTACGGGGAAACGTTTGAAAACATATTTTTGGGTTTTATCAGTTTTTAAAAAACATGCTGTCCCCATGGGGTTTTTAAATACTTCAATGCCAGAAATTATCAAAGGGTCCCCGAGATAGTGCATGACATGCTTTTTGTTGGGCGGCGGGTCTTATTTACTTCCGCTGTCGCCGAGCACATTGTGAGATAAAAAGCGCCAAACCGCTCATATTTTCCCAAATTCGGCCATGTAGGTATCAACAAATGTTTTGGGAAAGTTTTAGCTGTGTAAGTTTTTATAAAGCTATGTTATATTTCGGGTCAATTAAAACTTTTCTTACTGCTTTTGTCAATCGACACCCAAATAAATCCCGGGAAAAAAAAGCTGCATCGCAGTCTTGCATCCCCAAATTTTAAAAATTTTCTTAAAAAAGAGGGGCCCTTCTTTGAGGGAAATTTTTTAAAAAAACGGGGAATTTTGGCCAACACTGTAAATAAAATTTTTGGAAAATTTAAAGGGTCCTTTGGTTTGTATGATCCCTTTTAGCATTTCACAACGTTTATTGTTGTTTGTTCCGTCCCTTTAGGGGATAATTTGCGTGTTTGTTATCCCATCATAACAAAAACTTGTAAAAATACACCCAAAAACCTTACACACTCAAAAAAAATTTGAATCTAAAAAAATTTCACCCCAAACCCGGGCTTGTGTATAAGGTGCCGAGGGGTATAGCGCCCGCGGCTTGGCTGCGGCCCCCTAACTGGCCCCTAGATAAAAAATCAAGATAATATTTTTTTTTATAGCACTAGGGACTGGATCGTTTTATAAACCCCAAAATAGTATTCCCCAAAAATTGATTCCATATTTTTTGTTATAACATGATCGAACATTAATTTCATGGAGTAGATAAAAATACCCCATAAAAACTTTTGGGGTTTTCCCGCATTTTCCCGGGCAGTTTTTTTCCCGAACTTCCCGGGGGGGGACCCTTGCGGGACGTCCCGTACGGGTCCGGCCTAGAAGGGTCCTACTGGCCGATCCCCGGGTCCCGCGGGGGGCCGTCCCGCGAAAACCCCGGCAGGGGAAAGGGTCCCGCGATTTCCCGCTATTTTTCCGTAGTATCTTTTAGCGCGATCTAGGTGCAAAAATATGTAGGCTAAATTTAAAAATAAAAAAAAAAAGTTTTTATAATATGGGTTTTCAGGGTTTATTTTGTCTTATTTTCGCCACCTTTGTTTCCCCTTAGGGGGGAAACACAAAATGTTTTAAATTTGAAAGGGTAATTAAAAATTTAAATTTTGGGGTTCTCGAACTCGGTCCAGCAGGGCGACTCCCCCAAACTGTAAGCCACGCATCAAAACCGTTACGCCACGGGGGTGCTTGAGCGGAGTGGGAATAACACCCTTAGATTCAACAGAAAATTCTACTCGAGTATCATATTATTGTGTGTTTCCCTTTGTGGCCTACCCGTATAGTTTTTTAAATTTATTTTGGAGGTTGGAATAGTGTTCGTATATTTACTAATGGTGTACGGTAAAATTTAAATGTGGGTCCCAGTCAATAATGCTTCCATGCGCAGCCCCTTGTTCGATATTTTGTTCTAGTTTTTGAAAAAATGCCGGGGTGGGTGTTCTGCATAAAAAAAGGGTTAGGCTGTCCGATCCCCCCCCGATGCGGGTTGACCACAAAATAAGGGTTACAAATTTTGGGGGGGAAAACATGAAACCCCAAAAATTTAAATGACATCATTTTGAGATTTTCAATTTTTTTGTTCAGTTTGGTTTAAAAGTAAAACCATGGAGTATGGTGAAATTTTTTTTATTCTAGGGGAAACTTCGCAAACCTTTTTTTTAGGGGAGGCGTTTTTATTGGATGAGCGTAATTGGTGCATTTAGCTGCTATGTTTTTATTCCGATGGTATTTAAATTGATTTGTTTTCCCCTTGCATGGGCGCGAGACACGCTTGGTAATAAAAAATCTGTTTCCCTTAAGTATTATTTAAAACCCTGTGACAGCATGTTTTTTTAAAACTGAAAAAAAACCAAAAAATATGTTTTCAAACGTTTTTGGGGAAAATTTGGAAAGGGAAAAATCAAAGTAAAAATTTATAATAAGTCACATTTTTCGGGTTTTTGACCAATTTTTAAAAACTTTTAAAACTAAATTTTTTTTGGGGAAATGGGGATTCACCCGGAACGGTCGATTCGTCTTTTAAATAAAGGGACAAATTATTGATTTGAACGGGGTCAAAAGGGTGAAACGGGCATGCGGGAAAGGGGCCGCGGCCCGCTCAAAAAAGGCAGGGAGAACAAGGGGGATTTTTTCGTATACGGTTTATGGGATGGGATTTTGAATTAGGCTTTTTAAGAAGTAAAAATTTTAAACTTTTTCTACCGCCCGGGAGGGGTCCAAATTTTTTAACTTGCCCATTGCCGCCCGCACGGAAGCGGGGAAACCCCCCCCCCATTAGAGTAATTTTCACTGGAAAGTTATAAAAATTGTTTCCGTCACCCAAAATTTTAAGTGAACAACAATAAAGGAATGGTAAAAAAAAGTTTAAAAAAATTTTTTCCCCGACGGGGGGGTCGAAACCCAGTCCCCCTCGCATGGGAAAACCCGAGCTCTAACCCCCTCGGCCAAAAATCCCCCGGTTAAAAAAGTTGGGGGTTTGAGTGATATTTTACCCGATGCCAAAGATAAAATTGCGATAAGCGAAACATTTTTCATGGGCTTTAGGACACTTTAAATAGTTAAAAACGTTCTGTCGGGTATTTTTGAGTGTAATTTACGTCTCTTTTTAAAGATGTCCCTTATAATTTTTTTATTTTTGGGCATTAAAAAAATTCGGTTGGCAGTCAGTCGCCAAGGGAAACATCCCCAAATCGCCACCCCAAAAAAATATTTTCGGGTTTGAAAAAAGGCGTAATGCGGGTAGCCTAGGGGCCCAAAAGGGGGGAAAACGCAACGTATTGGGAGAGCTACGGGTAGCGGGGCGATTTAGTTTAGGTAGTCAACCCCAAAATTGAAAGCGCCGGGCCCCGCTCCGACTCTTTAACCCCTAATTTTTTAAAAAGGGAAAAAAAGTTAAAAAATTTCCCTTTTTATAAGAAATAATTAAACGATTTCGCTCAAATTTAACACGAATATATTAGTTCATGAAATTAAGGTTTTTGTAAAAAAAAACATTTCAATCGGATAAGATTTTAGGTGTTTTTAAATCAAAAAAAATTTTTAAAAAAAAAGAAAAAAAAACGTTTTAAAAATTCCCATTTTTATGAGAAATAAATTTTTTTATTACGCCAAAATTTTACAAGAATATCCCTTTAATTTATAAAATTAAAAGGGCTGGTAAAAAAATTTATTACAATCGGATCAAGATGTAGGTTTTTAAATCGAAAAAAATTTTAAAAAATTTAAAAAAAAACGAAAATTTTCGTTTTTTAGAGAAAAAAAAATTCCCCATTGGTGCCAAAAAAGTGGCAGTTCTAAGTTTTAGAGATTTCGAAGGCCTCCATAAAATTTCATCCAATCGGGGTATCGGGTTTTGCCGGGGAAACGTGTTAACAAAACACAAAAATACAAAAGAAAAAAAAAAGAAAAAAAAAAAAAATTTCCGGGTTTTTTTTTCCCAGGTAGTGAAAAGGAAACTTCGCTTCCCCTCGCTACGCTCATCCCAAAGGAAACCCAACGGTTTACGTTTCCCTGAAAAATTAAATAAAATTTTTGGGGCAAGCTAGGGCCAGGGGCACCCAGCCAGGCAGCTGTGCGCTAGAAAAACCCCCGGGACCTTTTACCCGCAAGCAGAGTTGGGGGAAAAACGGGTGTGATATTTAAGTTAAAAAAAAAGTCTTAATCGGGGGGGGGGGGGTCTTTTTCGGTTTTGGTTGCGGTCCAAATTTTTTTAAAAAAATTTTCCACCCCTTAAAAAACAATCAGAAAACCAAATTCATATGAGAAATAAAAAACCCAAAAACGACTCATTATTAACAATTTATTTTGGGCCCCACATTGTGTTCGTTTAAAATAAAACAAAAAATCACTTGAAATAAACCCAATAAAAGATTGTTAGCTACGGGCACGACAATTTATTTTTATTATGATCCACCCTGTTGAAAATGATTTACGCTTAGGCCCCGCCTCCTTTTAATTTTTTGGAAAGAGCGTAGCAAGCGTTTGGGAGCGAAGCAAAGATTCTTTTCATAGGGGGGTAATTGGAGTACAAAAAACCCTAAAGTTTTTTTTTTTTTTTGGGAGGCCCATTTTTGGGCTGTCTTTAAAAAACGATTCCGGCCCAAAAACCCATACTCCAATTGTGATTTAAAATTTTCTGAAGACCTTTTAAAAACTCTGAACCCAAAAATGCCCCGTTTTTTTTTTGCGCAATTGAAAAAATTTTTTCATAAAAATCGCAATTTTACGGTCGGTATCAAAAAGGAGTGAACCAACGTCATGCGATAAGTAAGCGTACGCAGGCGACGCTCAAAGGAAAAACGAGCATCTGTAACAAGTTGCGGATATTTCTTGTTCGTATACGGTTTATGGTCGTATTGGATTGAATTAGGCTTTCTAGAAGTATAATGGGTCATCTTGTTCCTCCGCCGTAGGGGGTCCAACTTTTTCATAACTTGCCGTATTGCCACGCGCACGATGCGATAAAAGCCTTCGCCATTTAGAGTAATTTGCACTGAAAAGTTATAAAAAATTGTTTCCGTCCAAATTATAAGTGAACAAACAATAATGGAATGATAAAAAAATAGTAAAAAACGTTTTCCTAGACGGGGCTCCGAACCGACGTCCTCTCGCTATGCGAAACCAAGAGCTATAACCACTATCGGCCAACAATGACCACACGGTAAACTTGGCGGTCTAGAGTGTATTTATACAGATGCAATGCACGATAACTTGCGATAACGTAAACATTTGTCAGACTATTGGAACACTTTAAATAGTTATAAACGTTCTGTCGATATTCTAGAGTGTAATTTACGTCTCTTTTCACAAGATGTAAACATTATAATTTATTATTTTGTCATTAAAAACTTCCGGATGTGGCAGTCAGTCGCATGAAATCATCCAACTCGCCACCAAATAATATCTCGTGGTTTTAAACGTTGGCTGGTAATGCGGTAGCCTAGGACCCAAGGGGAGAAACCAGGGAACTGTATTGGCAGAGCTAACCGATGCGGAGACGGACGTTTAGTTTAGGTAGTCACCAGCAAAATTTGAAAAGCGCTTTCGCTGCCCTGCTTGCGCCGACTCATAACTCGTAATTTTTAAAACGGAAAAATCGTAAATTGCAATTTTCAATAAGAAAAATTAATTCGATTTGCGCTCTAATTTAACAACGAATATATTAGTTCCTTGAAATTAGTTCTGTAAAAAAATCCATTACATATCGGATAAAGCATGTAGGTGTTTATAAGTCAAAGAATTGGTGGTATAAAAAAGAGAAAGACAAAAAAAAAACGTAAAAATTACGATTTTCATGAGAATAATTTTTTATTTACGCTCAAATTTCACAAGAATATCTTAATTCATAAAATTAAGGTTCTGTGTAATCATTACAATCCGATCAAGCATGTAGGTGTTATAAACTAGAAAAAATTTTAAAAATTGAAAAAAATCGTAAAATTTTTCGTTTTTTATGAGAAAAATTTCCCGATTGTGCTTCGTAAAACGTGCACGTTCTAAGTTCGAACAACAGATATTTTCGAAGGCCTGCCATAAACATTTCATTCCGCAATCATCGGGGTATAGTATTCGTTTAAGACCCGGAATCTTGTATGTTAACAAAACACACAAAAATACAAAAGAAAAAAAAAAAAGAAAAAAAAAACATTCCGTGATTTTTTTCTCCCAGTGTAGTGAAATGGAATCTTCGCTTCGCTCGCATATCGCTCATCCAATGACCTAGGTGACGGTTGACGTGCCCTAAACGTGTAAATAATTTTTGGTGTGCAACTAGGGCCAGTGCTACCGTAGCACGGCAGCATGTGCGATAGAACCTCGGGCCACCTTATACTGCAATAGTAGCAGAGTTGGGCCAACCACGGGATGTGTATGAAGTTAATAAATGATCCTACTCGGGGGGGGGGGGTCTTTTTACGGTTGTGCGGTCCAACTTTTAAAACCGTTTTAAGTCCCACCAATTAAAAACAACATCCAGAAACACAACTTCATATGAGAAATAAATACAAAAGCGACTCATGTTTACAATTTATTTAGGCCTACACATTGTGTTCGTAAATAGTAGTGGAAAATACACAAATATCGACTTGAAATACCTATTACAGATTGTTAGCTACGACACTCTTGACAATTCAACTGTTATTAATGATCCACCATGTTAAGAGAGTGATTGTACCCTGGCCTCTAGGCCAACTGGCCCTCCTTTAATTTTTGGATGAGCGTAGCAAGCCGTAGCGAGCGAGCAAAGATTCTATTTTCACTAGGGGGTACATTGGAGTACAAAGATCCTAAGTTTTTTTTTTTCTTTTTGCAGGCCTATTTTTCTTGTCTGTCTGTTCTCCACGATTCCGGGCTATACCGTATACTCCAATTGTGAACATGAAATTTTTCTGAAGGACCTTGAAATCTCTGAGACGCTAGACTGCCTGAACTTTTTTAAAATAGCGCAATTTGAAAAACTTATTTCTGCATCAAAATCGCCAATTTTATAACGAGTTTTTTTGAATGTTTTAAAGAACTTTCAGGCTCCGACTTTTACTGACCGTAAGGCCTACATTCTTTATTCGACTGGAGGAATTTTTCACGAGAACTTAAATTTTATGATGGATTACATATAATTCGTGTGATTTGAGCGCGAATCAAAAAAGTTATTTCTTATCAATAATCCAATATTTAACGATATTTTTGTTCAAAAAAATTACGCTCATCCCAACAACGCGTCGCTGAAAAAGCATGAGCTTCCTAGTAGGCTACTTAGTAGTACCTAACCTTTTCACTTAAATACGCCCACCTACAACACCTTTACTTCGCTATATTGCTATTTTTAAATTATACAGGAACTTTGAACATAATAGGACTTTGTTTAAAATAGAGACGATAAAGTTTTGAAGTTTTTTGTTGTTACTATTAACAGCAAAAACGTGATTATTCAATTTTTTTGATTTTTTGATTATGTTCTTCGTTTAAGGTTACTTGCAGGTGAGTAGCCTACAACATATCAACACGGGTAGGTTCTAGGCGCGTTACACCTCACTACTTATTAGCCTACATTTACTATAAAACAAATGAATGAAACATGTTTAGTGATTTTTTAAAAATAATACTATGATTTTGAAGTTGGTTTGTTATTGTTTTATTGGAGAAAAAACAGTTTTTAAAAGTTGGACCGCACCAACGCGAAAAGTACCGGCTTGGGTAGGCGACCTGAAACAACACATTTAAATTTGGTTGAGGTGAGGAGCGTGAGACCATTCTTTATGTGGCGAAAACTTGGTGTTAAACATGTCCTTAAAATCACTTTCAGCGTATGTTGTTTACGCCCTACTAGGGTTCAGCTGATGCAGTTCTTCTCCGGTACCCCCTTTTGTCCTTAGCCAATGATTTGTTCTATGTTTTACGTATTTCAGCCATTGTATCTCCGAACATAGGCCCTAGTTGGGGAAGGTATCAAAACGTGTTCCGGCAAATTGAGGCTGTTGCAGGGTAGTGTACCAAATGTGTATCTTTCGTGTTTATACTTCTGGTTGATCACTAACAATCGAAGCTGGTTATTGAATCAATTCTCGACCTAGGGGCCTAGGCTTTTATTTTTCGTAACCTATTGTCGACCGCGCCACGTAACCAATTCATCGGACCGCGGGGCAAATCCACAGCATGTTAAACTTTGCCGTGTAATATTATCACAATCAGAAATCGTGACCCAGATTGTGTTATAGGCCTACTTTTTTGGTGGCAAACAATCAATAATGAGCAACAATAGACCATTTCCGAGCCACGTACACCACGGCCGCTAAACCTAGGTTGAGAACCAATTCCTTGCGGTGTCGAGATCTGATTACCTACGTTCGGGTCATGACAGTTTGTCCCGTGACTGCCGTGCTGAATTCAATATTTGAGGTGTCATTATAGGCCTATAGTTAAATAGGGCCTACTAAAAGTAAAAATAGCATTAACGTTAATTCAATGTTAAAATAGTACTAACTACTTAATAATGGGGAGCGTGCGGCAAGGGTCGAACCTCACTAACGAAGGAGCGTGGTCAATACACGACTGTTTTTGACAAGGTTCACAAGTAGGCGCCTACATACATATCAACTGAAAAAATATCTGGCTTTTCGGTTTGGCTTTTATTTGGATTTAAGGCGCGTCAACCGTTAGGTCCATATGCACCACTCTAGCCTAGGGCGGTGGGGGGGGGTAGGAGATGAGGGTGGCCCATGCTGTCAGAACCAGCACGGTATTGGGATGAAGGGGGGTTTCTCACGTTGCGGTCGTCATCTCTTTTGTCATCGTTCGTTGTTTCATTGCGCTGTTATCCTCTTCCGGGGGGTCGTCAATGGAAGGGGAAAGGTCCCGACGACGATTGCCAGATAGCTGCGCCGTCCTATTTTCGAGGGGTGCGAAAAGTCTAACTACCCTTTATACTAGCTGATAGTTTGCGAGGTGGACAACTTTTTCCTCTTGAATCGCCTTTTAACAGACTCTCTCGGCTACAGAGTGCCATGCTCTGGGGTCATTCCATACCAATTCCCAAACCACCTGTTGCAGCCCTCCATTTCAGAAAAAATTCAAATTTGTTACACACTTTACTACTACCATGTCTATAAAGGCACAAAACCAATTTTTTAATAATTTTTTGGGTCATGACCTCAAGGACTTACAGAGCCCTAAAGGTCGCAGCCGTGTTGTAGAACAATGGCACTTTTAAGGCAGTAGCCGGTAATTGAATAACTCGGAAAGTACAAGTCGTAGGAGGATGGAACATACACCAAATTAATCGTGCACAACTGGAACTTTCATTTGACATATATTTTTTATAACCTTACTACTTAACATCATAGTACGATTAGTACAAAAGTCTTCGCATCCGCAAATTGCTTGCGATTTTTGCAATTTCGCAGTAAGTGTTTCTCATGAAGGGTTGTGATCACACTGCCCATTTTCTTTTTTACAAGAATATTGGGGTACCATATTAAATGTGTGTACGATAAAAGTTGTGTGTTTTTCAAACCCTTTAGCTGTTACACACAAGCTTTTCCGTGAAAATGGCAAAATTTGAAATGTTTCCCGTTTTTGGCCCTCGTAACTCCAGTGGGTGGGGGACCTTTTAAAAATCTGATGAATTTTTGTACATGAACAGTTATGAACCTGTAAAGACGGCAGTTAAAATTTGGAGTATGTGGTTTTTTCTTCGTTTCGGAAAGCTACATCACACTGAAGTTTGCCCAAAAATTTACCCTTGCTATCGCTTATGTATTACCAAGTACAATTGGTGCATTGCTGCCATACATTAATGTTCTCTATTTTGTTTGATACTGAGAAAAAATCAGTTAATATAGGTTGTAGCTTCTCATTGTTTTACCATTGCACAGCATAGGCGTTACACTGAAAATATATCCCGTCCGTGGCTAGTTCATAAGGTAAATTACACGGCCTGACATACGTCCTTTTTTTCTTTTTTGAAGAATCCAAATTGTGGTGTCAGTCTTACCATTATCAAATCAAACAATTATTTATTTCAGGTGTGTTGCATGAAGGTCTAAGGCCGACTTCTTAAGGTCTTGACTGAGGATCTCATTAAATGTTGTGCACTCGAGCGGAGTAAGAATCCATATCATGTTTCATTATAGAGACACAAGACTTATCCTCCTTTCAAAACTTCAAAGCTGTGCTGAGAAGACAAGTGTATCTAAGAGTTGTCTCCTTCATTGATGTCTGATTGGACTCAACAACTCCAGCCACCACTTAGTCATAAATGCATAGGGGCCTACCACATAATCATTTACTAAGTTGCTTGTTTGACCTGATTTGTTTCACTATTCAATCTCTTGAGGTATTTATTTGAATCGGATGGTGTAAGAAACATTTGACATTATGTGCAATCAACAATCGAATCGATGCAATGTTTTTCTCTAGTAAGATTACGTACCCTTATAGCATTTTCAAACTGATCACTCAAACGTGTTTCTACCTCCATGGGTGTTCTTACATAGATAAATTTAGGTATCTATGAATATTTTTATGCGACGCAAATTCAAACATATCTTCTAGAGGTCAAAATTTTAATTGTCTTTTGTTTCTGTAGCTCGCTTTAGAATTAGAACGTTTTACAGTTTCTTCTCCTATGACTTCACATGGCATTTCCCATGTGGACATTAAAAAAAGGGCCACTTGGGCTTCATGAGCAAAACATCACTTTATGATTGCTACAGTTTAAAGAGAAAAAACAAAAAATATTTTATACCGGTACTTGTGTTTTTATACTGGCTTGCTGCCCCATCGCGACATACACAAAAAGTTAGAAACATTCAGAGCTATTTTTTAAATTTCTGGTAGGTTTTCGAGAAAAGTATAACCACCGCTGGAGTGGCTTTGCTGTAAATGGTCACTTAATGCTTGCAATAAATGTCAAGTGTTTTTCAAACTCCTCACATCAAATACTGGTAACTATCGAAAAATTTCAAATAGTAAGAATCAGGCGAGAGTCAAACAAAACACTAGTAAACGGTTATGGTGACATGGCATTTATACTATTGGTGGCTTGGAGTTGTCGAGTCTAAAGACATCGATGAAGGAGACAACTTTGTACACTTCTTCCCAGCACAGCCTTCAAGTTTTGAAAGGAGGATAAGTCATGGGTCACTAATGAAAACATGTTATGGATTCTTTCTCCGTTCAAGCTATCGACGGCAACTGGTCGAGTGCACAACATTAATAAAGACCTCAGTCAAGAACTTAAGAAGAAGACCTTCATGCAACACACCTAAATAAATAATTGTTGTGTTTGATAATGGTTAAGACTGGCAACAATTTGGATTCTTCAGTCAGTCCAGTGAAAAAAGGGACGTAGGCTGTGTAATTTGCCTATATTCAACTAGCCACTGACGGGATATATTTTCATGTAACACCTATGCTGTGCCAGTAAAACATTAAATGTACAACTTTTAACTAATTTTTTTCATTATCAACAAATTAGAAATTAATGTATGGCAGCAATGCACCAATCTGTACTTGCTAATACATAGCGAGCAAGGGTAATTTTTGGGCAACTTCAGTGTGATGTAACTTTCAAACGAAGGAAAACACATTCTCCAAATTTTAACTGCATCTTTAACAGGTTCATAACTTTTCATGACAAAAATTTCAGATTTTTAAAAGGTCCCCCACTGGAGTTACGAGGGCCAAAAAACGGTAAATTTTCAAATTTTGACATTTTCGAAAGCTTGTAACAGCTAAAGGGTTTAAAAACACAACTTTTATCTTACACACATTTAATATGGTACCCAAATATTCTGTAAAAAAAAATGGGCATTGTGATCACAACCCTTCTATGAGAAAACTTACTGCGAAAGTTGCAAAAATCGCACATTTGCGTCGAAACTTTGTACTAATCGTACTCATAGATGTTAAGTAGTAAGGTTATAAAAATATATGTCAAATGAAAGCTCAGTTTGTGACGATTAATTTGGTGTATGTTCCATCCTCCTACGACTTGTACTTTCCGAGTTATTCCAATTACCGCTACTCCTTAAAAGTGCCATTTTTACAACACGCCGCAACCTTTAAGGGCCTGTAAGTCCTTGAGGTCATGACCAAAAAATTATTAAAAATTGGTTTTGTGCCTTTAAGACATGTAGTAGTAAGTGTGTAAAATTTGAATTTTTTCTGAAATGGTGCTGCAACAACTTTTTTCAAAATCTGGTGAAATGGTATGGAATGACCCCTGGGCCAATTCTACCCCGGGCCCAGTCGGGGCTTTTCGGTAATTGATATCTGTCAAAAAGTGTGGTGGATGGCAAATGAGGAGCGTGCAGAAAGGGTAGAACCTTTTTTCAATGCGCCAAGCTTTATTAGTGTTATTTATTATATATTTGAATGCTTTGATTAATATGAATTGACTAGGGCTATAAGTTTTGTTTGATTCATGATGATGATATCATGTTTTGTACAGGTAGGCTATACACTACATTGAAATCCATCGCTTGGCGTTAGTCACGGGGCGAAATGATATAACTTTGTAGGGCACAATGCTGGATGAAACGTCGCTTAGCTCTTCAAGTAGGCTGTATCACAAAACGGTACTTGTTCATTAACGGGATCCCCTCCCAAAAAAATGTAGACATTCAGTGAAAACATTTGATTAGACATTCACAACTTCTACATCTATTCCATCTGAGTTTTGGGAGGCCAGGAAAACACAATTATTTTGAACAAAGCCTCGAAAATATCCTTATCCGGCTACATACTTGCGCCAACGAAACACCTACAGAACCTTTAACGTCGCTATTTTAAATATAAAGGACTTTCAACGGAAAAGTACTTTTGTTTGAAATAGCCGTTTCGCAAATATCACGAAAATATCACATTAAAAATTGAAAAAAATCGTAAAAGTACGATAGTCATAAGAAATATTTGATCGATTATTCCCAGAAACGTTTCAGAGATTTCAAAGGTCCCCTCCAATTTGCATCAAGATCGCATAATATGCCGTTTGCCCGGTAGTGAGCGAACAAACATGACAAAAAAACTAACAAAAACAAAACACCCAAGCTATTTTTCTTGGGTAACGTAAGTGAAGAAAAAAAAAGGAAGTGAAATTACGTCTTCGCATTCCTTCAATCCAAAAATCGTTGATGTAAATCAATTGCACTTTTTCTCTATTTTGAGCAACAAACACAGAGTTCTAACTGATATTAGGCAAAGTTTTCCTTGAAAAAAAAATTGAATTAGATTTTTCTGAAACGCAAAAGTATTTGATCACGCTCACCAACTTGACAAGTTTTGGAAACACTGATAGTATTGTAATTTAAATCGAAAAAACTGATTTGAATAAAAAAGTTGTTGGATGAGCGTTTAGCGAGCGTAGCGAGCGAAGCGAAACTTCAATTTCAACTGACCCCTCAAAAAATTTAGCTCCAATGTTTTTGTTTGTGTTTTTGTTTTTTTTCTTTTTTTTTTTTTTTGTTGTGTTTTTTGTCTGTTTGTTCGCAACGATCCGGGCAACGCATAGCGATCTTGATGAAAATTTGACAGGACCTTCGAAATCTCGAAAAACTTAGACGTGCACACGTTTTTGGGTTACAATCGGAGAAATATTTCTCATGATCATCGCACTTTTACGATTTTTTTCGATTTTAAGTGCGAATATTTTCGTGACATTGGGCAATTCTGACCAAACGGGGGCTACAAAGTTCATATTTTACATGGACATTAAGGTTATGGTGATGAAGTACCTTGTGAAAAAAACAGTTGAAAAAGGTAACCAGAAACCCATAAAATAAAAGTACTTTACGATTTTTTTTCGATTTTTTAGTGCGATATTTTCGTGACATTTGGGCCGATTCTGACCAAACGGGTGGGGCTCCAACATTCATATTTCACATGAACATTAAGGTATATGGTGATGTAGACCTTTTGAAAGAAAAAGTTGAAAAGTGATGCCAGAATCATAGAATAAAGGTTTTGATATGAGTTTTTTTGAGGTTTATAATAACCATTAACAAGTAACATTTGAAACTCGACAACAATCACCTACAATGCATTCACAAAGCACTTGCAAAGGAAAAGTTGGTCCCACGACAAACTAAAAACTTACAAAAAACGCTCATCCATCAACGCGGCGGGACTTTAGCGTTTTCCTAGTTTAATTTCAAATAGGCTAGCCTAAATCATTTTTTTTTTAATAAAATCAAAAAATATCACATGGCTACTAATGGCCTTAGTGCTTCCAAGAAAGAATGCAGCTTCAAATTGTTTTCCTAGCATAACTCTTGTCTCAGCTCAGCGTGACCGCAGCATCCATACGCCTCCACCATTACCCACTTAAGACGAGAGCATCTGCATTCCGTGGTTGAAGCTAGTATATTTTGTTATTTTATTAGATCTAGGCTGTTGTTAGGCCTAAGTTGTATTATTTATTATTTTATGACGATGTTCTGTAGGTCTATCTCTGTTGTGACGTATTGATGGTAGGCCTTTCTAGTATGTAAGGAAAACAATTTTTTTTTAAGGACTAAATGATAATAAATAACATTTTACAGCTGTCTACAGAGTTTGCAAATGATGAGATAAGTCACTTTTTACTCCTGTTAAAATTGTATTTCAGGACACAGTAGGCCCTAATGGCCACACACATGCCCTATGCTCACTACTAGTGATGTTTAGGTGTAATTAATCAATTGGACTGCACTTTAATAAATAAATACGAAGATTTAAAAGAATCCCTGGCATGCTTTACTGGTAGGCCTATAGCAAAAATGTAGAGAATTTATCTTTAGCATAGGCCTAGGCCCATCTTTTCTTTGCTTGAGTTCTCTAATGAGTTAGCAGAAGTTTGCAAAGAAAATACAGAAATACTGGCTGGATATTACCCCCTCCCCTTCATCATCTCATCCCCAACTTTTAAACAGCCCCTACAAAATACCATACTTGGATCGAGCTTTGCTACCCGTATAGGGACGATCTACGGTACATCCACATTTAACATGGTGCCGGCACATTTTGCTGGTGCTTTCTAGTTTCTATTGGTGTGAAATAAATGCTACTCAAACCAGTTTGTAACGGGTGTATGACGAAGTGTACTCAGGTGAACTTCTTTATCATCTTTCTTTCGTGCTACGCTCTCACATTAGGAAGTAGTGAGAAAGGTAACACTGAAGCGTAGCTCGCGGTGGAGCGTGATGCAACTACTGTGGAATTGTTGCCGTTTTCCTTGCCACTAGATCGTAATATAGCAAAGCTATTCTAGTACTAGTAGCACTACTGTATTTGTCCCTATCCTCTAAAATATTTATTTAGGCCTACCAGTACATATAAAGTCGAGCTGTAATTTGAAAATACGATGCTGTATAGTGTAGTGCTAATATGTGTGGCAGCTTGCGTTGACAGTATGATGAGACATAGTCTGACACGTCGTTTATATGTTTATAGTTTGTCTACGAGGATCTCCTTGGGGTGGTGGCAAGAGGCGGACAATGCACACAAGAAGAAACGAGGCGATCAGTCAACAACGCACAGCTGGAGCCTGGAGTATGAACGGTAAGGCTGCTGTGCACTACCACTCTTATCAATCAACAGTTTACTTAGATCTCAGGTAGGCCAATAAACAGACTAATTTAAAAGACAGGCTACTTATAGGGTCATATCATATAACGTCATATTTAATGAGGTCTAGGCCTCGATAAAGTTTCATCAAGATAAGAGTACAGTAGTCCCTCGACAATTCGAACTCTGATAGTTTGAAATTCGGAAAATTTCGAACAAAAACATTGGTCCCAACCATCAATATAGGACTTCACATGTTATTTTATTTGGTTACTTTGAAATTCAGCATTATTTGTATTTTGAAGTCATATTGAGTCCCAAGTTTGAAAAGAGTCATGTTTTTGGAACGTAGTGTAGCTCGTAATGTTGCGGCGATACTCGGCGGAAATCCCCGGGCTATTTATAGCTCTCGTCCATTATCCAGCGCTCGACTTACGAGATAAACGAAGGCTGGAAGGTTGCCAAGGAAAGCATGCGTTCACTTGCTGATGCCTCGCCGAGTAGATGCACAGTGGTAGACGTGTTTGTCCCTGGTCTGCGTACTGTTTAGTGACGTGCTAACTAGGGATGGTATGTGTATACGGCATGTACATGTTTATATTATCATTTATCCTTGATCAGTAAAACGATTTTTTATGCTGTTTTTTATCCTGTGTGCGACCAGCCGAAGTGTTTTCTCATGAACCAATTTACAGTCATTGTTTCATTCATACGTGCGTGTAGTCTCCAATTTCAACACCCTTCCCGTCTTCACATTGGCAGCTTTGAATCTTCGCAAACTCGTAGGCCTACAGTCAAGTTTTACGTCATTACGACTGGGCTCATTTTCTTAGTGTTTCTGCGATCCGATCACGAAATTCGGCGCATTGGCATCTGTTTTGTCTCAAGTGCAACCGATCACGATATCGTATCGGTATAGTTCGCTCAAGGTGAAGCCTTGTTTGCCGCTATCTCTATCCCCCGGGTGTGTTCCCCGATGTCGACAGTCAACATCAGCTGGCTAGATGGCTCCGCCCACGCGCTCTCGCTGTCAACTCAGTACAATCGTATAGCTCTCTCTGTGCTCATACTTTGAAAAGCTTCGATGTGCTTTCAATGATACCGAATGTCCGAACTAATACGTTCAAAGGAAGTTTTAACAAACTTGCATTTTTTTTTAAATTTGGATTTTGGATTTTTGTCTAATTTGAATTTGCATATTTCAAAATGGCTTCTTTCTTTCTTTCTTTTTATTGCATAATGGCGACCCCTCGCACAATATGTGCCCGGGGTATATACACCCACCCACCCCTTTTGGTATCGGTGCCTGGGCTCCGATTTGGTATGTTCGCCACGTTACTGCCCAGATGTACGCTTAACCTATGTCAGGCCTAGAAGCCTACCCTATTACCGTACTAGATCTTACTTTGTATTGAGAAGAGTTAAATTCTATATTACTTTGTGTTATAACCGGAGGAGTAAATGTATAACACACCCTGTTGTTCTGTCTCCAGCTGACGTTCAAGATGGCGCCTGTGGACGATGCACCGTCCTCCAAAAAGTCCAACCGAGTTATCAGCAGACTGAGAGAGATGGACCTCGGACTTGTTGGAGTCATTCAGCGCAACCAGCATCTTTCAAAACTGGAACTTCTGTTACCGTGAGTTGTAAAAACCCGCACTGGTGATCCTTGTTCTAGATTTAATTGTTCAGCTAATATTAAATACAGTCCAGGAATTAAATAGGCCTATATTAAGATCTTATATTGCATCTGTAGTCTAGTGGAGTAGTCTAGTGGAGAAGTCATCCGCACGGTGAAGCGGGAGACCCTGGTTCAATCCCCAGCTGAGGTTGATTTACAAATTTCTGCTTTGTATTACCGGTACCGGTACCCTATAAAATGTAATTGAAATGTCTAACTAGGAAACGCTCAGTTGGACGCGTTGATAAGCGAGCACGTGCTATAGCTAGACCCACATTGCACATTTTTTTAAATTTTAAAATTTACGACGTTCGCGTTTCCAGTATTATTATTATTGCCAAGGTATTTGGGTAAACCCGTGTTTAAATCTTTACTTTAAAATCCACCGCCATCTAGAGGACCTTGACTCCTTGGGAAACTTTTTAAACTCTTTGTTGACAATAATAGACTGCTTTCCCCGAAAGTATTTGATTACTTCTAGGTGGCAGTGCATTAGAAACTTCGCGCGTCTTTTCGTTGCCATGCAACGTTACTTTTGTTAAATGTAATTTCCCTCTACACTACTATCGGGTCAAAAAAAAAAAACATTTGGACCCGGGGGAAAATTTTAAAGATTGGCTATCTCAGATTTTGTCGCCGTTTAGTTGAAAAAAAAAAAATTTCGATTAATTTTAATGAACTTTTTAACTTTTGAACGATTTTGCCCCAAAAATAATGGCATTCAATGAGAACAAAGCTTGCGGAGGTGAAAATTTCAACTCGATCCCAGCCTCCGTTCGACCGTATCTGAGCCAAAAAAAAAGCACGACTTTCCGTTTTCCCTGGTAAACCCACTTTGTTATAATGTAATTTCCCTCTACATACTATCGGATCAAAATAAAATTAACATATCGGACCGGACGGACATCTAAAGATTTGCCATTCAGATTTTTTCGCCCGAAGTTTGAAAAAAAAACTTTCGATTAACTTAAAGTAACTTTTAACTTTTTGACGATTTTGCCCCAAAACAATGGCATTCAATCGAGAACAAAAATTTGGGATGGGGAAAATTTTAATGATCCCAGCTCCGTTTGAACGTTATCGCGAGACTTTCAAAAAAAAAAAAAAAAACAAACAAAAAAAAAACAAAAAAAAAAAAAAAAAAAACAGTGACTATTTTTTCCGGCAGAAAATGGAAACGCCCCTTTTCTCGTTTTAAATATTTTGCTGCAATTTTGAAGCAAACCATGTTGGGGTATATAATGTTAATCGGAGCTGCTACCTTTTGCCAAAAATTGGAAAAATTTAAAAGTTCCGAGTTTCCATCAAATGAGGTTTACGCCGCCCGCAGTGACTCAACGATAGGTATGCGTGTTATAGGCCTACTCCCCCCCATTTAATAATTGTTTTGTGCTAAAGATAATAAATTACATTCACAATCACGGGGTACCCTATAAAAGATTTCACAAACACAATATTTGTGCCTAAAAAAAAGGGTTTTTGGTTTAAGTGATTTTCAATCTTGACTACACCTGTAGCTGGTGAAAGGGTGCCATTAAAAAATATACTGGGAAAACGTCAGTTGGGCGCGTTGATAAGTGAGAGTGTATAGCTAGCCCCACATTGCACTTTTTTTTTTTAAAATTAAAAATTTGCGACGTTCGCTGTCCACAGGGCCATGTTTCCAATATTTTTATTATTCCCAAAGTATTTGGGAAAAACCGTGTGAAACCCTTTCTTTGGGGAAAAACCCCACCCCTTTTGGGATTGACCCCTTGGGGAAAACATTTTAAATTTTGGGTACAAATTTAATACCTCTTCCTAAAAAGTTTTTTTTGTTTTACTTCTATGGCATTATTAATATTCCGGCTTTTTTTTGCCATGGCCCAAGTTTATTTTTGTTATAATGTAATTTTTTATTTTTACTTTGGACAAAATAAATTCAACGGACCGGAGGAAAATTTAAAAATGTTTTCCACCTCGTTTTGCCTTTTTTTTGGGAAAAAAAACCAATTTAGTTTAAAATTTTTAACTTTTTGAACGTTTTTTCCCCAAAAACTAATCCTTCAACCGAGAAAAAGCTTGCGGGGGAAAAAATTTCAACTCGTCCATCCGTTCGGTTTGGCGGGATCAAAAAAAAAAAAAAGCTGGACATTTTTTTGGGGAAAGGCAAAAAAAACCCCTCGCCCTTAATTCTCTTCTAAAAGGATAATAAAACCCCCACTAGTGGGGAAAATCTTGTTTTGGGTTTCCTAATTTTTTGTGTCTATGCAACCTACCTAACATTTTTTAAGGAAGCTGTCGTCCGTCTGTCCCTGAATTTTGTGAATGACTTTTTTTCCCCCAAAAGGGTGCTTAAATGATTGAGATTGGGAAGGGGGTTGAAGGTTGGGAAAAGCAAAGAGAACAAAAAACCAGCCTAAAGGGGCGGGGGCAAAAACTTTTTCCCCTGCTGATGAAACTGCAGCTAATTTAAAGTTGTTTCCTTTATGGGGTTTTTTCCACAACGCATTTTGTCCCTTCTGGGCTCATCAGGCAGTGGTGCCACTAAAAATCAGTAACTACATGCAAAAAAAACTCAAACAAAACCAAACCTGGGTAGGGACACGCAAGAACAAATTCTGCAGCATGTTTCAAACATCGCAAGGTTACTTCACACACCATTATACTGGGGACACCTCAGCACAACAGTAAAAAAGGGGTTTTTCCCTTCCAACTTTGTCGGGAGACAAAACACCATGACTAAAATTAAAATTTGCTGCAGTTGTATCAGCAGGGGAAAAAATTTTTTTTGCTCCTAGCCCTTCAGGTGGAATTTATTTTTTCTTTGTTTTTCCCAAATTGTCAACCCCAATCTAACTAACTAGGCATTTTTACACTGAACCCAAATATGATGTTTTATTTTTAAGTAGCAAAATAAGGTAATAATACGTTTTTTTGCAATTGAGTCAAAAATTTGGGAACTTTTCCAAATTTTTGTAAGTTTTAACTCCAAAAAAATGCAATTTTATTTGACAATTGGCTAGAAACAAAAATTTCTGTTTCAAATTTAACGTAATATTGGACCAGGGCAGTTGGGAAAAATTATTATCGAACATGTAGTAATTCCAATATTAACTTTATATGGGCCCAAATATTTGTTTATGTGAATACTAGGCCCGTGCGAAAGGATTTTTCAGTTTGAATCGAATATCAATATTCAAATCAAAAAGTTCGAATATGAATTCGAATAACGAATAATTTTTTTTTTTCGAATAGTTTTTGAATAAATTTTTAAATAACAGCATTTTTTCATTAAGTTGAGTTTTTGTTTAAAAAGTGTTGAATTTTTCACGAATCAACGTCAAAATTTTTTAAGTAGGTAAGGTAGGGCCCTTGGTGTGAAGTGAAAAAGGACTGCGAGGGGGGATGTTGCACAAAAAAAAACCAAGGCTAGAAAGACCAAGATGGGCCAAAAATGAAAAAGGGGCTTATATTTTTACCCAGGCCCAGACCTAAAAATAGGGCCCAGCCTAGCCTTTTTGTATCCAATTCCCCTTTTACTTAGGCCTAGGCCTACCCAAAACAAGACAAGTCTGACTTTATATCATGCCCTAGGTACCCGGTCAGACGGTCCTAATCACAAAAATAAGGATAGGCCCAGCCCAAGCCTAGGCTCATAATTTAGTGAAACCGAGGCCTAGCTGTATCTCGCTAGGGGTTTCTAAACCCAGGGCTAGGCCTAGAATCAATCAACAGAACATAATTATTTTATACAGGGGCTAGGCCAGGCCCCAAGGCCTGCCCAGTAGGGCTGCAAAAGACAAAAGTCCCAAATGGGGTTTTGAAATTGAAGGGGAAAAGTCTTGCAAACGCGTCGTCATCTTCCACAACAAATAAAGACAACACCAAAAAAATTAATTTTAAAATTAAAAAACGCAAAGACAACGAAAAATCGTCAAAAAAAATCACAATGAACGTTTAAGACAGGTTATGAAAGGGTTTGATGCCATTTTTTTTGCCATAACGAAATTTTTCTTTAGTCGACGCTAGCGCGATCTATCGGCAAACGTAAATTTTGTACTTGTACCAAAGTCGAGCTCGGCGGCGAAATTCAAACTCCTTTCACTTAAGCGGGGGTTTTAAAGTTACCGCGGACCCGGGCCAAAA